>JAZAYU010001104.1:0-87206 GCA_038501625.1 Corbicula japonica | reverse complement strand
CCAGAAAGAAAGACAGTTAATTAGTTATTAGAATATTCAAATTATATACCTATATACATTTACCAAGAAATATAATTAACTGCATAGTAATTGACGTTAATTAATTCAAAGCCGACTAAAAATCGTTGAAACATAGCTTCCCGTCAAAAATTTAAATTTTCAATTAAAACCAGACATATATCTGTGCAGGCTATTACCGGAAACCATTATATTACCGTATAATGTGTCATAAAACCTGACAAGACACGTAATAAAACTTTTCTTAAGTGATTTCTTTATTTAAGATGACATGCAGCGAAACGATCGTAATTAATTTTGCATTGAAATGAAGAGGTCCGTTGCTATGGTTAACTGCTCGTTAAATTTATTCATGATGAGCGTTCATTGCTTAAGTGGATTTAGAAAAATCGCAGGGCGATTGCGAAAGAAACTGTATTTAAATGTTTTCAATATGACGACGATGCAACAGTTTAGATCTTATCCCTACCAGCAGGGTTGTGATTTGTATACTTTTTTACAAATGTACTGTACTTCAGGGCTGAAGATTATAAAAATGAGATTAGAGACCAGTCTCAAATTTCAAGCATCTGATTGGCTGAAATGAAAACAAGTCTCCATTTTAGCCAATCAGATCCTTCAGATTTCAGACTGGTTTAAGTTGAATCCTCCGTGCGAAAGTTCAATGATTGGTGTTTGCATAATGTATGGTGTGAATTGTTTGGCGTGAATACATCTATGGCTCGAATCCAACGCTTCCGACGCGCAAATACGGTTGAAAGAAACCTTTATTGCCATATTGAAACACACATATCAAGATCAACACTAAGGAAAATGTTGGATTTTTCAAGTTGGCATTGTCAGAATATAGTTGGGGGAATGACGTCGTGTATTTAAGCAGACGACAGAGCTTATTATGCATTTTAGGGTGAAAAAGAAATAAAATTTTATAGTCCGAATGTTTAACCCAATCAACTATTAGTAATTAGAAAAAAAAGATACTTGTTAGTTCTCTCCTAATAATGGAAACACTAACAACGATACCCTTCTCCCACGACGTGCCCGATTTATGAACTTCCATTATTTATGAATATTTCTAAACTTACAAAGAGAATATTTCATCTTCTTTTAGTTGCCTTCAAAAATATGGGCACCAAAGTTTAAGCAAACATTTTGTATTCACGGGGTATCGTACAATAGTTAATAAACTAGTGTAATAAGCTAAGGAAGACAGTGGATAGATAAAGAATGATTAAATAATTGATTTATCATGTCAATTCAGACCCCTTATCAATATTTTATGACTTTTCACGAACACAAAAGAATTGCGACAGGCGATATTTCACTGGTATTTGTCATCTAAAAGGATCATAATTTTATTTATTATGTTTCCACGAAATATGAACGTCAGTAAGCACGCGTTTCACCTACAGTGATACCTCTTGATGTTTTCCTTTACCCCATGGGATATAGCTGATATACCATGTGCGACATGTGAAGATCCTGATCAGCCTGCATATTCGTGCGATCTGATCAAGAACAGCACTGTTCGCTTTTAAGATTCATTATTCAAAAACAATAAGCGATTAGTGTTGATCCTTAGATCCTTATCAGACTGCACGCGTTGATCTGGATGTAGACTGGTCACACATGGGATAGATGCTCTAGAGATGGAGTACAAAATAAATTTGCTAGTACCAGGATCGGATGCAAGATTTCCAGAAATGGGGTTCTTTTGGGGCAGTCTTATGGTAGTTACATGAAAACTTCCAACTTTCTGTTAAAAACATGAAAATTGAATATTGCTCCCAAAAACACGAGTTCGAGCAAACCTACTTAAACCCCATATGGCCCCGCCCCTGAAATACTGCTGCTAACTAAGGATTACAACCATGACTGCTATCTAAAACGCAGGGAAGGATCCAAGATTTCTAGAAGGGAGGTTCGTTTGATGCAGTCTTGAGGTATTTAATTATTAATATTAATAATCTCCAACTTTCTGGCAATGAAAGTTAAATAGTGCTTCTCAAAGGGGGTTCGAGAAACCCCACTAAACTCCCTCTGAATCCGCCCCTGAACCGCAGATATATCTGTTTTCAACATGTTTTTGTTGTTACCAAGTTACCAAAAAGGCAGTACGCAAAATTTTTCTCAATTGTTTTTTTTTTTTTTCAAATTTATATTCTTTGAAAAAAAAACACTATAAAATGTTAAAATTTAATGATGACTGTTTCTTTTTTTAATCTCCTTTGATATATTAAATAAGATACTATAACATTATTTAATTTTTTGCAGCGTGTTTAATTGTACTAAAATTATCTTTCAAGACACTTACCGTTATTTATCATTTAAATCCAGTAGTTTAGTCTAGTTTCCCATGATTTCAAATAAACTGCACAATTCATGAACACTTTTTAATTTCCTTTAATAGTACGTTATTCCTCTTGAGAAACGAAACTGCAATTGTGTCCACTTCAAATTTTATTACTTCAGCGTTATCTGTTATTCCGATTTTCAACGAGTGGTTAAATATTCAAAGTCGGTTTAGTTTCGACAGATAAACCTTTTAAATAAGCATACCAACTTTAACATGATTCATTCACAATTCGTTACTATCCGAGTTTGATACAATTTTTACACACTGAAGACTTCATATAGGTGCATCCGATACCTGATCAAGAATGAATTATTCCGAACCGATACGTTATTGTTTTCCAATCGATACGGTTTGATTCCGTAGGTAAAGAGTTTTATTCATATCCATGTATTTCGCTAAATATAAATTGACCGTGAGTCATGTTTAACAACAAATTGTGACCACAGCGTTTAAAATGGCGATTTTAGTGATTAAGGGTTTAAACTGACGTGACTAATGATGTAGCGTCTAAAGAAAGACAACCACTGGCCCTTTACCTGTCACGAGTCATTTATTTCAACTATGCACGTATTCAATACGCTTTGACATTTTGTCATTTTTACTTTTAACAAAAAAAAAATTTCGAACATTTTTGCTTAATTAACAATTTTAGTTGATCACGAACAGGAGATTTTAAAGATTTTTTTTGGTTTTCTCTATCAAAGTCAATAATACTTTGTTAAAACTAAAATTTCGCCTATTGTATCGTATCTATAAATATCTATTTGTTCTGTTCTGTTGTATATGTCAGAAATTTGAAAAATTCATTAAACCACCTGCTTCGCTAATTATTTTTAACCACTCATCCATTAATGGTCATTAGTTCGTGTTTCTACATAATTAAGTCCAATCGAATGCATGGCACACTCTAACAATATTATGTCTTCGTTACAAGCATTCCTTTGGCAATCATTTTGGCATTCAAGCGCAAACTGGCATCACATATAGGAGAAGGATGCGCCTATAAACACAGGCTATAAACATATCATACATCATATATCAGACAATTCCATCAAAACATAGCTTTCTACCTGTATAAATGATGCTGTGATACGCAAAGATGTAACGCTGAGGAAATTCGCCAGGCGTCAAGATTATAAAACGTAGAATGGAAACCAGTCTCAAATCCCAAGCATATGATTGGCTGAAATAGCTACTGGTCGCCATTTCAGCGATTCAGATGCTTGAGATTGGTTTCTAATCTCAGTTTTATAATCTTCAGCAAATATTATTATAGCATTTCGTTGTTTCGTCGACCAATTCGTGTGGGAATGATTCACAAATGATTTCTGTAAGGTGGTAACTACATGCATGCATTAATTGTTACTGTTTCGCAACGAAATCATGTGTGATTTGATTTCCATGAGTTGTCTGCCCTTTGTAGCCAAGATCGTTTCATTGTTCATGGCATAAACATGACTGTTTGCAACTTTATAGCTCGTAATCACGTGCTAACTATGCTTAAATACCCTTTTTATGGCAGCAGTAATTTTTTTTTCAGTAAGTTGGATATTATTATGTAACTACAGTGACTGCCACGAATCCCTTTCTGGAAATCTTGCATTTGACCATGTAATTCGCGAAAAAGTGAATAACACAAATTTGACGGTGTTGACAGTAATAAGATTTCACAGTCTGCCACCTGTTTTACGAACGTAAACTCTCGTCACTGCTTGTAATGTACAGAACAGCATTACATAACTTGTGCTACCTCTGCAACCTCTAAAACGGTATAGAACATATGGCATGTATAACGTTTAATGACGCACCAGCCAAGCAGATGTGACCAGTGTATACACAGGGCCTTAGATCATAAAACTAATATTCAGACAACCAGATGCCTGAGATTTGAGTCTGTGTGTCGGCGCAGTCTGATCAGGGTATACACTGTTTGCCATTCAGTCAGAGGAGCATTCTTAATGATTCTGTAAAAGTCATCAAACTGGTATATACAGTATAGCCCTGGTATGAAACCGCCTCGTCACTAACTTAGACCAATTTGATTTTTAAGACCAATATTCACTATCTAAAGTCAGATGTTTTGTAGATGTCAATTAAAGAATGCATAAAACACCTCGAAACTTCTTCTTCACAGCTAAATGAATCCGGCCTTGGGGATGGGATGGGATGTGATCAGGGTTCGAACTTATTTATATACTTCAATATAAAAGTGAATCGGAAATACAATTGATTGATGTTGGATTTGTTTTGATTTTAGAAATCCTTCGTCTCATAATATACTATGACACACACTTTTGTTTTAGACATAATTATGATATAGAGCCAACTAACACTTCTCTTACTTTGCCTCTGATAAAATAATAATAATTATGATTATAAGAGATTTGGCGCAGGAGATATTACTGTAACTTATTTGACGGTGATATTCGCACTCGCCAAAATGAAGACCCATGTGGACCTGACATGCCTGTAAATATTCTCAAGTTCACTAAAATGTAGACCCATGTAGACCCTGACATGCCGGTAAATATTCTCAAGTTCACAAAAATGTAGACCCATGAGGACCCTGACATTCCGGTAAATATTCTCACTCACTAAAATGTAGACCCATGTAAATGACGACACGTTCGGAATAGGGTCTACATGTTTGTCAAGTAATGCAAAATCACTTACAATCATCTAATAAGTGACCCAAATAATATAAAGCAAACGGTTAACCGATTAACAAATTAAAATGACTTTTTAATTTTGTAGCAAGTTTAAAAATTGTTTGATTTTACATTGGTCGATAGAAAGCTTTTGATACTGTTTCAACTCTTTAAAATTACATTTCTCACACACATCCGTTGCGATAAATTATATATTTACATACCCTAACAAACTATAATTGCTTTAAACTAAATATTTTCCTTATATCTATTAGGTCATAGTTTCTATACAGATAGCTGTTTGAATTTTGACTTAACGCCTTTTGCGTGTATTCGAGTATATATTACCAAAAATAGATGAAAAGATTGTTCAGCAAATTCAAACAGCCAAATGTAAATATTTAAGGTCTAAATCTAGAAAATTCATTGTTATAAGATGGTTTAAAACACTTTTATTGGGCCAGATAGTTCGCGATTTCAGTGAAGGAAGCCATCTTTTGATATACCGGGTAACTTTTAGACCGGAATAGAATAAGTTGGTTCGATAAACTTAGATATTAGAAAATGTTGTTTTAACCATAATGATTTTTGGTAAACTTTTCCCTGTCTCATCAAGGTCAAAATATATATTTTTGAAGTAAGACGTTGTAAGTTTTTCGCTTAGGCCAAATACACAGCTAAAACTACCTAGCAGGTTGTACGTACGTTTCACGTAGTCAGCCGACAAAATTTGCGGTAAAATACGTACATTAAAACTTGTTGGGACTGTTTATTTAACTTATCTAAAGCTCACTGTTGCAACTGCACGTTTTACGTACGTGGTACTATTCGCACGTACGTTTAGTTTACATAAAACTGATATACTTGACACTTTGCTGTATTCACAAATAAAAGAATTTTTAAAACGCTTCTATCATCTTTCCTGCAAAAAGACAACTTAAATAAAGAAATCCCACAATTTGAAAAAAAAAACACTTTCATTTTGAGTTTCCGCGTTGAGAATTCACTTTTAAGTTAAAACATGTGGTAACCATAGTATTGATATAAGCAATAAACATCAAACAAAATGCGCTATGAAAAATTTAAGCTACATTAATAGATCACTAAATAGCCAATCATGCTATAAATGTCCAATATTAAAGCAAACAATGTAAATAACGAATCGCAGGCGCATATTTCAAGGGATTGTTTTATGGGTTACCATGACTAATTTATTGAAATAAATAAATTTCAGTCCTAGATTTATTACTACAACAATGATATCTAAAATAAGACCACACGTGGTAAACGTTAAAAGAAAGGCGTGCATTTGAATGATAATAATTATTGTAAATTATAAAGCTAACATAAAAAAACGATAACGACTGTGAGGAAATTGGCTCTTTATCCCTTAACCCCTGTAGAAATCCCTTTCGGTCCAATCATTGTAGAAGAGCTATTAGGAGATTTAAAGCAGTGTAGACCCTTGTAAAGACTCCCCCATTGCGCCGGGCGATCTGGGCCCAAGTTCGCCATTTCAGCAAATCATATGCTTGAGATTTGAGACTGGTCTCTAATCTGAGTTTTATGATCTTGGACCCTGGTTCTACATTTGTCACAGGCGTGACTTACGTCGTGACCAGCAATTAAAGTGTCACGGGAGAAAACTTAGTCTTGCCAAAATAGTTCACATTATTGGCATTGTTGTAGTTGACGGGATATTTCGTGTAGTTGACGGGATATTTCGTGTAGTTGACGAGATATTTCGAGGGTCGAAAGAAAATGATTCTTTTTGCTTCTTTATTTCATATATTAATTATACCTTTTTCGCTTTTACTCAACAATTATCGTACATTTCAGTGTTTTCATAATCTTACAGAAATCAGCCATTTACATAAAGCTTTAAGCGATATAATTTTGTTGAAAATTACCAAATTACTGTCAAAAGTATGAAAATCGCAAATCAGCTCTATTAGATTTGTAGACCAAAGAATCTCACAATTTGTTTGACTGTTCAAAGCTTGACTTATGGACACCGCCCGTACAAAGTCAATATTTGATCAGCAACCCTTCAATTACGTTACGCGTTAAGTGCAAAAAATCAAAAACCTTTAATCTTTGAACATAAATGAACAGCAGTGAAAATACGTTGGGCTCAATGAAAATATTATGATGTATTGTACTAACGCCCGAATTAATTTAAAGAAGTAATAACGTGTCAGTGATTGCGTTATTCTTTGTTAGGTGCTAACTGCTAACCTCTAAAATTACAAGAGAAATAACTCAAGCCGTGCGAATTTGTGTTTATTCTTCGTGGAATAACCTCCCTTGCTTGTCCGCTGTGTATCTCCGTCCGTTAGTTTCAATGTACTCGTATATGATAAAACTTATATCTCATATACACGTTATTCAGATAACTCATAAGTTATAATTGTAACACATATTTTAATAGATATAATTATTCATAAGTGTTAACTTTAAAATTAAAAGAGATTAGACCATTAGACCAAAATTTCCATGGGATAAGGATTGCAGTCTGATCAGGATCTACAGTGTGCGCTTTTTAATTCATTTTGCTATTTCGGAGTAAGAAGCGAACAGTGTAGATCCTGATAAATCGGTACTTTCTCCCTAAACTTACATAGTAAAGTCTAACCTATATGTGGATTTGTTTCAATGATGTTTTAAAAGAGAATTGTATATCTGCAAAGAGCAATCCAAGATTCATTTTACGACAGCAGTCAAACCATGTGTTCACCAACTTTCTTTTGCTAGCAGCCAAAGAATCCATTCACCCCAGACTTATTGGTAAACAGAAAGTGAAACTGTAAGAAAAGGTCCAACTTTGATTAGACCCTAAATTTCAGTTCAAACAGGAGTTTAATATTCAAAATAGACGTTTTGTCAATTTCAAGCATATTCCTGTATTTGTAAGTAAAATTTTAAGAAGTTAATAATATCTACCAAACAGAAAACTGCTTTTATCAAAACTATACTCCGTATCGTCTCTAGACTGACAAAATTAGCAAAAATTAATATTATATGCATATCAGGAATCGCCACACTCAAAAAACACAGCCTCTCCACGCAGCGAAAAAGAAGAGAGGAAGAGAAAGAGCATGTTTTATATAAGTATGTCAATTCAAATAGAACGCCACAAACAATTGACGAAGAAGAGAGCCTTTGGGGATACCGCCTTAGAACGGCCAGTGGCAAAACAAATTGCCACTGGGGTTTAAACCAGGTTCTATGGTGCACCAACCTCACACTTGCCCCAAAAGGTTCTCGTTTCACAAAATAAGTACAAGTTGTCTTGGTGAAATAACTCCAACCCACCCATCGGCTCAACAATGTTGCATGCAAAAGCACACAAACATATAAAACATAAAAAGCTAAAAGCATTGCAAAGCCAAAGGGTAGGTACTCAATGATCTTATTGAGACCAGAGCTCCTGGAGTAAAATCAGCAAGAACACGATGACGGGGATAAAAGAAACGAATCGAGCTTCTAGGTTCTTTTTAGAAAAGATTTCCCCATAAACCTTCATAAACTCTTAAACCCCTGCCACCGTCGTGCAACCAAAGAGGTAAGTTAAAGTCCTGCTTTCATCATTTAGTGGCCTCTGACCTTTATAGACATAATATTCCTCCCTTTATCTCAACACTTGCCCAGGGTTGAAGGTTATAAAACTGAGTTTGGAAACCAGTCTCAAATCTCAAGCATCTGATTTGCTGAAATGGCGACTGGTCGCCATTTCAGCCAATCAGATGCTTGAGATTTGAGACTGGTTTCCATGCTCAGTTTTATAACCTTGGGCACAGAACGTTTGCAGGATCTAGATATGAATCTCTTTCCTGTACAATATGATCATCATAGCCTACAAATAACAAAATCTTTGCGAACGTTCAATGACATTTTATCGTATCAATGAGTTAGGTTATATTTGGCTCCTTTTTCCCTTGTTAAGGGTCATTCAAAGGCTCAATTAAGTACAGTTGGTTAACAAAACACGGTTGTTTTTACTGGACCAGTTTTTTTTGCTTTATCGTAATCTAGGTTCGGCGGGTTTGATTGAACCTAGATTATTTTTTCTTGTCGTGAAAGGTGACTTTAAAAGTTTCCTTTTCATCTATTCAAAAGAAAAACAGTATATAGCTAGAACAAAGTACAGTAAGTTGAAATAAGTCAATAAATCAATTAGTTGATAATTATTGAATTGATTTTCTTAATTTTAATGACTGCTCATTTTAGTAATTTTACGCTGATTTGTCGGCAAATGAATTTCAAAGCGATTGTTAAGAAGAATAAAATCTAACGAAGAAGTAACAAAGACCCGTGACAAAATCACATGAAAAACATGAAAGGAAATCAGGAAAGAAAATTGAAAAACGATTATTATCTAAATGTGTTTTCATGGGTTGTTAAGAGCTCGTCTAGCAATCGCAGCTGCACATGCTTGAACGAGTGCGATATAATGAATTGTGCAAAGAAAGACATAAGCAAATTATAAGGTATCAGGAAAAACAACAACAACAACAGCAACCACAACAACACCGACAACATCAATAACACAAGCTGTGCGGTTAATAAAACAAAGACTGGAGATCATTTCCAAATCTCAAAGCGTCTGATGGGCTGACATGGAGACAAGTCTCCATATCAGGTATTCAGATGCTTGAGATTTGAGACTGATCTCCATTTTCAGTTTCATAATCTTCGTCCATGGTATGGTGTTATTCTCCTATTTAAAGGCTCTTTCCTTTTTATGTACCCCTGTTTGCTTTAATTAACTTACATTAATCATAATGTGTGGCAAAGTAACAAAATTTAACAAAAATATTTACCTTGCGCCGTGACTTCGTCAAACTGGATCTGCCGGACAGTTTCTCACTATCGGTGCACGAGCTAAACTGAAGCCCATCTTCCGCCAACATCACGTAGTCTCCCTCTATATCCACGTGTAATTTTCTCGTGCTCATATTTTAGCGCGTGCATCTAACGAAAATCCCTTGGAAAATGTTTATGTTTTTACACTTTGGATAATGGAAAATAAAAGATGTCTACTTGACCGGTGGCTTCAAAATGTCAGAGAATTTTAAATTTTCCACATATCATAATAATTTCCGTAGCATCTTCATTTAACGAAATTTACGAAAGTTCAACTTAAGATCACCTCATATTAGCGTATTATCGTTTTGATATGTCCTTACGAATAGATAAAAAAAGTATGACATCATTAAATTTCGATAAGTGTTTCCCGGTGATTGATAAAACTCAAATCCACATCAAAAAGATCACAGATCACATAAGTCACATTCCTTTAATATTAAATTAATACGTCCAAAAGATGATTAAGTCTGCCTCCTTCGGTCGAAAATTTGGTTTTGTAATCCATGCATCTAATTAATTGACCACTGGGGCACGAAACACTGTCAATGCATAAAACACGGTTAAAACAATAGTCATTACTTAAAAAATCGATATATTTTTTATTTTCTTAACATGACAAATGTCATAAACTCCATCGAAATCGATCAAAATACGCATGTACGCCTGTCAGATGGCGCCCTCCCCTCGGATATTTTTTGAGTACTCACATTCGCTCAATCATTCGATCGATCATTCAAATCGATCTGCACATCCCTTCAGGGATCCGTGTCCTTAAAAAGAAAGACATTCAAACAATTTCATATAAAACATCGCACGTATTTGACAAGTATATATAGCGTATTGCACACGATGTAAACAATAATTTAAAAATGATTCAATCTTCAAGCGTTAACAGGCCTGTTAACATTTCACTTTCATTTTATGCATAATTCTTATTGTAAACACTCTTCTTTTCGGTTACAGTTCATATATTTAAGAGTAGTTCAAACAAATTTTGGTTACTCATACTATAAATTTTCAAATAAAACATTTTCCGCGGGTCGATGGAGATTGCAATAGACGGTAATTTTAAAATTATAAAAGGTTATTTATCACATCCATCAGTCTCTTTTGTGCATTCAATTCAAACGTTTAAAAAATATACGTTTTTAATGGATTTAATTTTATTCTGCTGATTTTTATCAAAAATAGCACATTCCCAAGGCGTTTGTAGCGACTGACTAACGAAATGCAAAACATATAACAACATTATCACATACAATCTATGTCATGCTATATTAGTGTCATTTAGAGTTTGCGCTACTTTTAAGGTTTCAGGTTATTTTAAAAAAAACTTGGGGTCAAATAAGCAGCCCCAGAAATAATACAAATAAAATCTCGCGAATCATACATAAAGTGTATACTTTTAGTTAAAAATTTAAATTGTATTCCTTACTAAGTTCGTAACAAAGATTTTTTTCATAGTTTATTAGTAGCTGAATTAATCTTTTGAATGTTTGTGTTTAGTAAATTTTGTTATTGTTCTAAAAATAGATGCTTCAAAAGACCTCATGGTGAATTTTGTTAAGGTCAAAAGTGAGTGGTCAAAGGGACCAACCGGTATCATGACGCAACCAGCACCATAAAAACCATCACCACTAACGACAACAACAAGCCCTTCGATTAAAATAATATTACTGGCAATTTGATGATGAAATAATATCTTAATAAACGTAAAAGTACTCTTCTTTTGTATGCAAGTATTTCGTCTGTTTTTAATTACTGTATATGTGTTGCTCAGCTCTGTATACTAAGCTTTTTCCTAGCAGGAATTAAAGAATATCTAAATGGAGGTTTATTTATCTATCTTTTTATTTTTACGCAAGCATTTGAAAACGAATTAAAATTTGTTATTTTGAAGACAAATGCTGTAAATATAATTCCCACGATAAAATATTGGATGGTGCTCAAGAATTCGTTATTTACATTTTGTATAAATTTTCCATACCCCATATGTTGCACAAAAGACAGTCTTAACTATATTGCAATAAAGCAAAATGGTACGATAGTCTTGAATGTAGCTCCCGAAAATGTTTACATTTAACTTCATCAACACATTGTTGCACGTTATATAAATAATAATACTGAATACATATGTGTATCATGTCCGAAGCCAAATATTTTAGTAGGTGGGCCTGTTGTATTTTGTTACAAATATTTATTTAATAAGCAAAGGACGCTCCTATGAGGAGGTTAGTCTGCCCAATGTTAGTCTGAATTATTGAGACTAGCCAAATGTGCATACTTTTTCCCCTTTTAACAGCTTGCCGACAAAATAAATTACGCATAAGCGCCCGTCGTTCGAGATTAACAATTTCACTGGACCGATCAATTAATTTTTGTTCAGTTAACTAATTTTTATCGAACAGACGCAAGATTTGAAAGTCACTGCGTTAGAAATGAGAGTGCATAAGTAGTTGAAAACAAAATGGATTCTTACAAAGGATACATTTTTTCCATTACTTTGACATAAATTTTCCTTTTTGGCCTTTGATATCACTTTAATACGTTTTTGAGTATGATGTGAAATGGTTTACTTATTCAATAAGATCGAAAAGTAACAAAGGCAACCCGCCTTTGACAAACGAAATAAATTCCAAATCGTCCAAACTCTTACATCAATAACTTTTATATACACCTTTGTAATGAAAGCCAAGGTATCAAATTTCGATCGGCGACGTTTTTGATGTGGTCAGTTTAACCGATTTTTAGTTTCTCGACTGTTGAATTGAGCGTTATTGTGATAAACAAAACATTTTTAAAAGGCACAAGCCTATGACAGATGTTGAGTGGAGCGCGTGCCTCGAAAAGGTGCTTTCGTGCAGCTAACGCCAACCTTTGAAATGACGTCACAACGTTAAGCAGACGACATTGCCTATTACTCTACAACTACCGGGGGTATTCTTCGGCCCCTAACACTCTCGTTACTTTTGCTCCAAGAGAATAACAACTTGGCCCAAAATCACAAAACTGAGATCGGAGACTGGTCTATAGTTTTAGTTTTATAATCTTGAGCTCATGTGTTATTCTTTTCGAAGAAAGAGGAATATAATGATATATTATAATATATAATTTTATAGAAATTGTCCTCTTTAATATTGTTATTTTTAGGAACTGACACCTTCCGAGTTTAATAAACGGTAAATCATTTTTTGAATCTGACAGGAACGAATTGAGCTTGTGCTGGACAACGCCCGGGGCTCATTGCGACCAAACGCCAATGTTATGTGTCACAATGCTACGTCCGTTGAAGTGTCAATATACCTTCGTACAAGTTTACCAAAGGATTGAGTCGATATTTGATTGTTTTCATTTGGGCATGGAAAACAGTTGGGTTGTTTAAAGTGTGTGAAGCCTCGTGCGTTCTTTAAACAATCCAACTTTTTTCATACCCAAATGAAAACAAAAAAAAAACATTCAATCCTTTTTATTTACACACAAAAATAAATTTTCGTGATATTACGGCTTTTTCGAATGGCTGTTGGAACAGCCACGTTGACGAAAATGTGAATGACGGCACGCTTTTTCGCAGCAACTCGTCGCAAAACGTGCGTGCAAACGTCACACGTCAAAAATTGTGCAACGTCCAATAAACTGTGAACGGTTCTACTGTAGCCGCGCCTATATAGTAATACGTCACACTGTTTACCATCAGAAATTATGATTCTTAGATAAATAAGATTTCATCGTAGAGGACGAAGTTGAAGTATCTCTATAAATATTCATAAAATTGAGTAAATTTTTGGTATTTACATGGAATACTTGATAAAAATGAAAATAAAATCTTCATATTATTTTGAAAATATTGTAAGTAACAAACTGACAAAAATGATTGGTGCTAAGGTTATAAAACTGAGAATAGAAACCGGTTTCAAATCTCAAGCATTTGATTGGCTGAAATGACACATTTTAGTTGCAAGGTGATCGTACCACGTGGTTTGTGACGTCATTTTTCGGTATTACGGGCAAGAAAAACCCATCGATTCAAATCTTTGAAGCCTTGTAAGTATTTTATTAGTTCACCATTTTAGACGAAATTAAGCGCATTGGACACTACCCACAGTGGTCAATTAATTTGTTGCCTTTTGTCTGTGATTCGGGGCAAATACCGATATAATTTTATCATTAAATTTCAGTAGAGCTGAGTTGAGTTGATGAAGAGAACATTTACGATTGATTTTGATTATCCGCAAATTCTTAATTGAATTTTCTTTATCTCGAGGCTTCGTGTTGAACTGATGGTTACTTCGACCTGTGCTTGATAAAATAATGACACATGTGAAATATTTCAAGTGGCATGACTCAATGAATTCCAGTCCTGTGGTTTTTGAAGAGGCTGTTGACCACTTTGCCTATGACCACTGACCGTCCAGTGCGTGGTCTATTATACAAAAATGCTTCGATAAATTTAAATGAAATTGTGTGAACCCAAAAAATGCTTGTTAGCAAGTTATTTGAAACGCTGTTATCTTTAGAGAAATGGGAGCTGATAAAATGGTCGTTCAAGCTGGTTTAAATACCCCATCTTCTCTAATTCGTGCTCTTTCCCATAACTGAGGTATAACTAAATTTCGCCCAGCTTAACTGAAAGCCGCACATGATATATTCGCGCGGGCATACATTCGTGCAATTGAAATTTTCTATGAATACATTTGTATATTATTCCATGGTAAAATTTCGCTGC
This sequence comes from Corbicula japonica, assembly GCA_038501625.1. Classification (NCBI taxonomy): domain Eukaryota; kingdom Metazoa; phylum Mollusca; class Bivalvia; order Venerida; family Cyrenidae; genus Corbicula; species Corbicula japonica. The sequence continues at coordinate 72,592 of JAZAYU010001104.1, read as the reverse complement.
GGGTTTAACTTCGCGCTTTATCCCAGCGCGAAATACGCATTTAATGTCTTAGTTCACACAATGTGCTGCGAATGTCTTGGTTCGCGAGATGTGCGGCAAATTATTTGGTTCACGAAATGTCTTGGTTCGCGAATTGTGCGGCGAATATTTTGGTTCGCGAAATGTTCGGCAAATGTCTTGGTTTACGAGATATGCGGCGAATGTCTTGGTTCTCGGAATGTGCGGCGAAATCAATGTCTTGGTTCGCGAAATGTGCGGCAAATGTCTTGGTTCGCGAGATATCCGGCGAATGTGTTGGTTCACGAGATATGCGGCAAATATCTTGGTTCCCGAAATGTGCGGCGAATGTCTTTGTTAACGAGATGTGCGGTGAATGACTTGGTTCGCGAAATATGCGGCAAATGTTTTCATCCACGAGATGTTCGGCGAAAGAATTGGTTCACGACATGTACGGCGAATGAATTGGTTCACGAGATGTACGGCGAATATTTTAAATCAGAGATGTGCGGCGAATCTTTTGGTTCACAATTTATTCGGCGAATGTCTACGTCTCCTTGTTATCAATATTATTTTCGTAGCCATAATGTTTGTTGGTTGCATGAGCGACATCATACAATCAGAACTTTAATCACATTTAGTAATTTTAACCTTACTATCTCTTTGTTTTGGACGGATGTCGTAGTCATAGACACTGGTGTGGGACGGAGATAAAAATAAAATCCCCCAACTTTCGGATTTTGTCATCTAATATTGACTCTTCAAACAGACCAAACGTTCATTCACAGATTTAATATACAAATTGGTCAGTTAAGTGTTTGATCGGGTCTAACCAAACTGTAAATTAAACATACTTTCATTTAATGGTAAAATATTTTAAAAATGTGTTTATATCTTCGGCCGGACAACGCCCGATGACCAGACTATTTTTCATCAATTGATTCTAAAGATGATTGTGGTTATTTTAGAGACCATTCAATGGCTTTTTTCAGTGCCAAAACTTGAATAAATAACGCACCCAAAGAAATATTTATATTAAATTTGCCCAAAATATGTCGTTTAATTTGGTGAATAAGTGACTTGTGGAAAATCGACACAGATGATGATGATGATGATGATGATGATGATGATGATGATGATGATGCCGATGATTATGGTTTCGACCAATCAGATGGTTGAGCTTTGAGACTGGCTGATCTCCAGATTAAGTTTCATGATCTTGGAAACAGGAAACTTTCTTTAAGCGGTGTATAAATCCTACACCAATTCTGAAGAAAACGTAGCAATTAGCTTTAATCTGCCTAATACGTATCTTCATAACCGTAAGCAATTACCCAATGTGCAGGGGCGGATACAGAGGGGTTCAGTGGGTTGCTCTAATGGCCAATTTGTGAGATATCTAATTTTTCCCTTATTCCCATTTGGGTCAGAAATTTGAAAATTATCATGTAACTACTATAAGACTGCCCCCCTTTCTAGAAATCCTGTATTCGACCCCACACGTAACCCGTAATTCTTATATCAACTCCAACACTTATGCCCGCGTGAGCAACTACTTTACAACCGAATTCATTTTTTCCACCGTACTGATCTTTATTTGTCCTTGACTAAGCTCGAAATCGAGTTTTGCATATGGGCGTAGGACCTGAACTAACACTTCCCTTACATTTTGCCTTTATTATAACATTAACCTTAAACTTTACAACTCTAATCCGTAATGTCAGCCATTTCCCTAATTCTTAGTCTGAGACAAAATTCTAGCCTCAACAGTTAGCATTTATCGTTACCATAACCCATGTTTTTTTTAACACTGAACCATCAAACCTTACCGTAAATCAAACCACTACCCGTTGTTAGGAATGGTAACTCCTTTTCTAACTCAAATTAGTTCTTAAAGAGTGGTCTTTCTTTATTTGAATTGTTTATAAAAATGTAGCATCAACAGATCACATAAATATAAGGAATATGTTTTACTCTAATGGATGTTCTTTTGAGTAAGTCTATTTTGTAATCCTAAAAGACACAACCTTATATCCGTATTGTCCACAAGTCTCGTAGGTACATTAAAAACTGCTCTAACTCTACAGCACTGTCTGATTTTTAATCCTTTATGATTGGGTTCTATCGCTACGTCACGACATTTATCGAGCCACCCTGCTCCTACTACTGACCTGTAGGATTGCAGAGTGACACATTCCTTTTACCGGCTTTTAGGATTCCAGGAAGGTTCGTGAAGTTGGCAGCCTAACAGCCTGAAGATAGCAGCCTAGCAGCCTGAAGTTAGGAGCCTAGCAGGCCAGCAGTCTAGTAGCCTGCAGTTAGCATCCAAGCAGCTCAGCAGCCTAGTTGCCTGAAGTTAGCAGCCTAGCAGCTCAGCAGTCTAGCAGCTTGAAGTTAGCAGCCAAGCAGCCCATCAGCCTAAGCCCGAAGTTAGCAGCCTAGCAGCCCAACAGCCTAGCCGCCTATCAGCCTGATGTTAGCAGCCTAACAGTCTAGCAGCTTGAAGTTAGCAGCCAAGCAGTCTGAAGTTAGCAGTCTAGCAGCCTGAAATTAGCAGCCTCGCAGCCTAGCAGCCTGAAGTTAGAAGCCTTGCCAGGATGATATATTTCGAGTCTGCCCTTGTAACCAGCCTTTAGGATCCTGCAGGACATCTAAGAAGCTTCCCACCCTTGTTGAATGGTCTGTAAGATTCCAGCACAGAATCTCTCTGGTCTCCCTCTCCCAACTTTACAGCCTATTGGATTTAAGCACAACATCGCTAGACCTCTATCCCCCAGTTACCGAGCTGTATGTTTCTAGCACCGTTACATCCCTTCCCCTTATACTGGACTGTACAAACAACATTACTGTTGTTTTGACAGAATTGTTCTGTTATAAACATTGCTTTTGAAATATAAAACTTTAATTCCTTCGTATCATGTAATAATATACGTCTTTAAAACAAGAGATCTTCCTGTCACTTCTAAGAATTGTTATGCTATCTTTGGGAAAAAAAACAAGAACTCTTCCTTAAGCTCACAATTGACTTTAAAGAGTTATCTCTCTTTTTTTTTTACAATACATTTCATTCATTAAACATTGCGAAATAACGATTATTTGAAATACAATGCGCGAACACACCATGGTGGTTCTAAAAACAGGGTTTCCATTCCAAAGTTTGGCTGAAGGTTTGAGACTACTAGTTAATGGTGATCCAGCATAATAAACAGTTAATATTTACAAACAAATCTGCGTTAAAAACAAGTATTTTAAATAGAATGTAATATTAAGTGTCGCAGAGACTGGGGTGATAGACATCTCGCTTAAATGCCGAACCAATTTATTGCTGTGATGAAATTGTGATTTTAAGGTCTCGCTAGGTTAGTTTTAGAATGTACGATTTTAAGGGTTTGACTGAATACCGGTATTAAATTGGTTATTTGATGAAAGGCTGTAATGGAAATCTATGGGATTTGAACCAATATAACATTTCCATAATACTCTACGGAATTATGTCACGTACAACAGGGTCGGAGGCAAAGTTTCCAGAAAATGTGTTTATTTGGGACACTCATCGGTTAGTTTCTTGATGTCTTTTAACATTCTGGCCAAAATTTCTCCGATAAATAAATATTGATGCCCCAAAATAGGACACGAGCAACCCCGTTTACCCCTGACATAAAATAAGATCAAATTACGAAATTCTGTCAAAAATGAAAGATGTTGCTTTGAGGTTTCTCGGTGCTATGACTCGGTTAGCAGGCACCACACTGTAAACATGCCTTTCGCTGAAATATCAAACACACATCCTGTGGTACAATATCTCTGACAGTCCCAATCAATTTTTGACAGAATGTACCTATACAAAACATATGTCGTTCCAAAAATACAACTTTCTGCTTTATTTTTTAACTGCTTTAAATGGTTTAACTCAAATGGTCTTTAAAAAAAACTAATTTTGTTTTTTGTTTGTTAATCGGTCGAATCACACTAGTTTCGAAGGAGAATTTGGAAATCTCGGTCAGTCCGATTATTCCAGGATAACTTCTTTTCCCATATGAAGTATTTGTTCTAATCCGGGAACAATGATTTATTTTTTTAACAAATGTCTAGATGTTAAAATTCCAGCTAAGGAGACATATCATTCCTTATTAATGTTAACTGATGATTCCCGAGCGCAACTCGAACGCCGGAAAATGCACACTTCATTTTTTGCAGTATCACCGATGAGACTAGAAGTGCCCGTTAACTGTAATATGGAACTTGTACATAACTGCATTAACGGTCTAAAAATGAAGTGTTAGTGAAATCAAAACGTGTATCGTGTGAAAAATTACACTCTTAAATAATAATATTAGCTTCATAAAAATACATTATAATATTATTCTGACTAACGTGAGATATTGGACAGGTGGTATGCGATAATAATTTTCTAATTAATTATGCACGAAAAGTGAAACCACGTGACATGTGAGAACCAATGATTTTGCAGAAAGCTGTCTGGGTATTGATCTTTTACCTCCGGCGACCGACAGTTGTGTATTGGAGAATATATTATATTTCTCATTTGATTTTTTTTGTTCATTTGTTCATTTTATAAAAGAAAGGATAAATAAAAAAGGTAAGACTATTTCTATTTCTTTTTTCACCTTTTTTTATTTTTTGTTACAAATATTAATTTAAAAATAAATAATATGTTACTGATTTTCTCCTATTCTTTTCCGTCGCATTAAGAAAATTTATTTCCTGTTATGAACAAATGTTCTGATTTGTTTACATATGTTTTAATCATTTAAAATTTATACCCAGAAAATTATAGTTTACAGAAAAAACAAAGGAAAATAAAACGAAATTTCATAAAAATTTCTCCCCGGTGAACAACTTATCTTAAATGCCGATGAAAAAAAGGCTAGCTAAAACAACAACATTATGTTTTTCTTAAACTTAAGGCTACACCATTTACTCTAAACCATAAATATGGGTTTTATCAGATTTGCGAACAGTGAGGATCCAGATCAGCCGGCACATCTGCGCTGTCTAAATAAAATCTACACTGTTCAACCCTGGATCAGAAATAACCTAATAAATTGAAACGTGAGCAGTGTAGATCCTGATCAGCCAGCACGGATGTGCCAGTTGATCTGGATCTACACTGATGTATTATAGCTGTATCCCGTGGAGTAAAGGGTAAACATCGGTTTAGGTTATAAAAATATTAAAATACACTAAAATCATAACCTTGTACACAAATTCTTACAAGAATTAACGAAATCTAGATATTTTACAAACAAATAATATTATTGTTTCATGTACTGTATATTGTTGAGTGTTTATACATCTAAATAAAGCAATGAAAACAATGCCCTTTGTAAAAATTCGTACAAATAAGAATTATAATGAAGGCTAGGACTTTGTTTCATTAACAATTAAAGGCACTTGACAATGCACAGTCAATAAACGTAAAATAACTGTAACTGGAAATTAAAGTAATTTTCGTAACACTTCAGAATATCAAGATATTAATCGATGGTTCCGGGTTAATTATGTTTCCGAAACATTCACAGTTAACTTCCGGCCTCCAAGTGTGTTTCCGGTTATTCTCATGATACTCGTTTGTTTTGGACCTTAAGACAGATATGAAAAACGTTTGTACGGTTAACATTTATATCCTGTTATCAAATTTGGTAGATGTGAAAAAAAAGACATAGAGAAACTGCTGCTTACAACCTTACACCCTTTACAGCAAACGCTTCATACACTGTATAAGAGCTAAAGTCGCTTACATACATATGGAACGCCTAAACTGTCTTATGTTAAGAAAAACTACAATGCTCGGTTAACGGTCATTCTGTTGAGTCCTAGAAACGATATGTCGTGTGATAATTCTAATGTGACCTGTAAATGAAATGTCATGTTATGTGATGTTAATATTTTCAAGTGTCAAAAGAACGTGTTGTTGGGTGCTGTGTTTAAGTGAAGCAGTGTATTACTGAGTGATTATTTCGTTATGTTCAGATGCAATGGCATGCTGTTGGGTGGTAGAAGTATCATGCTCTGTTATGATAATATTCAGTCCAGCGGGTAATTCTTTATGTTCAGTCATGAAAATATTCTGTTGAGTAGTTTCAACATTATGTTTAATCGAAGCAGTGTCGTGTTGAGTGATTATTTCATTATGTTCAGTTGCAATGACATGCTGTTGGGTGGTAGAAGTATCATGTTCAGTTATAATAATGTTCTGTCTAGTGGGTAATTCTTTATGTTCAGTCATGAAAATATACTGTTGAGTAGTTTTAACATTATGTTAAGTCGAAGCAGTTTCGTGTTGAGTGATTATTTCATTATGTTCAGTTGCAATGACATGCTGTTGTGTGGAAGAAGTATCATGTTCAGTTATGATAATGTTCTGTCTAGTGGGTAATTCTTTATGATCAGTCATGAAAATATACCGTTGAGTTGTTTCAACATTTTCAGTAATACACTGCTTCGATTAAACATAATGTTGAAACTACTCAACAGTATATTATCATGACTGAACATAAAGAATAACCCACTAGACAGAACATTATCATAACAGAACATGATACTTCTACCACCCACCAGCATGTCACTGCTTCGACTAAACATAATGATTGTTCTACTAAACAGTATAATTTTATGGCTGAACATAATGAGCATAGCACAAGACAGAATATTATCAAAATTGAACATAATAATTGTTCCACCAAACAGCATGCCGTAATAATTTAGAATAATGAAAGAATCACTCAGTAATAAAATGCTTCCACTAAGCATGATGATGGCTCTACTGAACAGTATATTTTCATGGTTGGACATAATGTATTACGCACAAGACAGAATGTTATCACAACTGAATAGAATGACAGTTGACAGAGCATAAGAGTTTTTCTTAAAATAAGACAGTTTAGGCGTTCCATACTTAACCTCTACCGATAGCGTTATATGCATACACCTTACACAGAGCCAGTGCTGTTGCACACTTTTCTTTCAGAGCCAAAGTTTCATACACTGTGTAGATCGAAAATCGCTTACACTCTTCCATTCGATATGTGCATATGCTTTATTATTTACACTCTTTAATTATAGCGAAATATGCGTACACTTCACTTCTAGCTAACGCTGCTTACACTCTATATACAGTGAAATCTTCATATACATGTAATAGACAGATCGAAAGTCTCTTACACTCTACCGACATAGTTTATTACACTCGAACTTCGACCTTTGCTGCCTACACTTTTTTTCTTATAAATATAACGCAACATTAAAACAATTTCGCAGCAAAAACTTGAGAGGATGAGAAAAATCGAAGTTACTCATTGTACATGCAGGGAATCTAATCTAATAAGAAGTTATTGCATTGTAAAGATGGACTAAACAGATTCCTGCCCTGTCAGATCGCATTCTGATTAAAGCATCAAAGGTCTATCAAATAGTCATCTTCAGAGAAAGACAGAAAATGATTGTCTGAGGAATGAAGAATCCAGCATCTGGTCGGTGAAAACGGAGGCTTGCTTGCTTATTTCAGCATGTATTATAAGAATATAAGGAGTATAGGGAAACAATAATACTTTACTGTGTTTTTATTTCATTTTGATACCTCCCCCACTCTCTCTCTTCCCAGGTTTGTGGAAATATTGTTATACAAAATAAGCTTATTGTACACTCTAATACGAAAATACCTTTATATTAACACAAAAGAAGTTCAGTAAACAAACTGGCAATTAATAGAACAAGCGGCTGTTACAATATAAAGAAGCTTTGTAAATATTAACATACCATCCATTGTTTCTTTTATTGAATTACGTTGAAGTGGGCACATATGCTACCGTAAAGTTCTAATTGTTGTAATAGTAGACTTTTGTTGAACCGTGTATATACAGTTAACAGCGATGTACTGGGATGAACTAACGTCGTTTAGGAAGGCAAACCGATTTTGGTAAAATTACCGTGTACATTAACTATTTTTATTCTGGTACTCTGTTTCATCCTAGGCTCTGAGCATGAAAAACTTGTCTCAGATATGAAGTTTTCTATTGGTCACTCTGAGACTGATCTTCATTCTGGGATTTATAACGCCAGAGCCAAAGATTACAAAACCGAAACCGGAGACCAGATTTCAATCTCTAACAGCTGATTGGCTGGAAATGAGGCCAGTCAACAATCACACGTCAAAAACTGAAAAACTATTTCCAATTTTAGTTTTATGATGTTAGAGGCCTAGTGTGATTCCGTGTCTATAGCTTACTATTTTTGGCAAACACCCCTTTGAGCTAACAAGTGAAACGTCCTACAGTGAAACCCCACTATTACGTTTACAACTTGCAAATCTGTAAAATGTGACAGTGAAATGGTGGTCTTTTCTCACTGGGTGGTCTTAATGAGAGTTTTACTGTACTTCATAGTTAGGCTATGTTGTAACAGAAAAACAGTGAAACTATGGTTTATTTTGATTGTAAATAAGAAAACATAGTTACGAACTTCAACAGTTTTCCTTTGGAATGACAGTTTCGTCAGCTACGTGAGGAGCGATGGAATGGACAGAATTCGTATAACACGCTGACACCTTTAATTCACGGTTTTACGAAATTATTTTACGAGCCTTCGTGAATCACAAGTACAGCAGTATGTAATTAAGCAAACAAATTTCTTTCATTTTAAAATAATTTACTTATATTATATCAACGCTTTATTTAAATTGAATGGACAGCTGTAAACGGTTTGATAAATATTTTCTTATCGAGCAGAAAATCTTTAATTTTGCTAATATACCGTGAAGAACACAGCCGCCTGAAGAATGATTGCTCAAATGATAAAATACAACAAACGTATCTGGAATTTTCCTACTTTTCCAAAATGGTCATCCAAAATTTTCATATGGCAGTACCTTACATCGTTCTACTTACAAAAAAGGGTTTTACACTTTTTTAAAGCCCTTTCCTTGCGATAACCTTTTTTTCAAAAGCATATCTTCAGTTTTAGACACATTGATTTGAAGTCCTCATTTCTGGGAACATCGTGGTAAATATCAACGTGTGCTTGTAGAGTAACGTGTCTGATTGTAAAAAGATCAATATTATCTGTAGATAAGATTAAATACAGAGAGTAGATCGATATCGGTTTCTGATAACTCATTAACAATATTGTTAACAATGAAACGTCACTCATAAATAAAATAAAAAGCAAGTAATGACTCTCCTTGTGTCACACCAAGGGTAACTTCGAAGAAATCTGACATACTAAAATTTGAGCTTATTTTCACACACGTTTTTACAATTTTATATAACGATTTTATCATGTTTAAGATTCTCTTTCTTTTTAATTTTTATGTTTTATATTACAAAGAAAAACAATAGCAAACATGCAATATACACAATCATCATCATCCTCATCATCATCATCATCATCATCATCATCATCATCATCATCATCATCATCATCATCATCAACATCAACAACAACAACAACAACAACAACAACAACAACAACAAAACATGTAACCGATGACATCTCTCTTTGCAGTTTGCTCTGTGGATTTCAGCTTATGGCCTATCATGTGAACGAAAAATATGTAAAATTTCATAAAGACATCCTGAGAGTAGTGCTTATTGAGAAGAGAATTATTGTGTCTTTACTCAGGATACGTTGTCAAAAACTGTGAAAAACAAATCAAATACTCTGAAGAGGAAATATCGCATGACTTTCTTGAAGATAAATACAGCATGGCTTTATTAAATAAATTAATTATCGTTAGATTAAAATAACTAATCATTGGAGTTCAGAATTTTGATGAGTTGCTTATTTTTCTGTCTAAAAATGTTAATTAATTATGCACGAAAAGTGAAACCATGAAACCACGTGACTAGTGGGAACCAATGATTTAGCAGAAAGTTGTTTGACCTCCCACGATCGACAACTGTGTATTGAAGAATACTAGTATATAAATCTTCATTTGATTTTTTGGTCAGTTCATTTCATTAATAAAAGAAAGGATAAATAAAAAAGGTAAGAGCAGTTTTACTTTTTACTTTTGTTAAAAATATTAATTATAAATTAATATAATGTCACTGTTTTTTTGCTCTGCATTTTCGTCGCATTTAGACACTTCATTTCTTTTTCTGAACAAAAGTTCACATTTTTACAGAGGTTTCAATCATTTAAGACAAAAATCGTTTTGATTCCTGAAATATTATATAATGAAGAAAAAATGGTTACAAAGGAAATAACGAAAAAGTAAACGAAATTAAACAAAAAAAATATACAAAACTGTTTTTACTTTAAACAAAGAACTATATAGATAAATATATATGTCTTTGCTGTTAACTACTTTAAAACCTAAAGGAAGAAAACAAAAACTTGAAAAAAGAACAACTTCTTTTCTCTTAAACTGAATTCTGAAAATCATTTTACTTTAAAAAAATTATTTAAATAACTTAATAACATCTGTGTATGATTCAAACAAGTCTATATATTTTACCACCAAGTAATATTTAGTCACATGTTCTGTGTATTGTTTTGTATTTATTTAAAATACATAAATATATCTACATAAAACAATGGAAACAATTGTGAAGTTTACAAGTTTATAAACAAGTCTGTGAACAATAATATTATTATGAAGGCATGGACGTGACATGAACAATTACAATCATTGCAATACACAGTCAATAAATGTTAAATTGCTCCAAACTTAAAAAAACCCCACTGAGAATGGAGATGAGTCTCAGATATCTTATTGGCTGAAAGTTTCAGTTCTAACCTATCTGATTGGTTGAAAATGAACACTGCCACAGAACTGACCAATGAGAAAATTGAGATCTGATACTGGGTTTCCCTGTTCGGTTTCATTACCTTAGAGCCTTATATAATTAAATTGAACCGTAGGACCAAAATAAACAATTCACTTAAATGTTAATTGCAACCAGAATTGGTAAGACTTGCACAATAACGTAAATTCTACAATTCTGATAACTGAATATTCACAGATCAACAAAATTCTACCTGTACTATTATTAGAACTTTACGGTAGCACATCTGCCTACTTGAAGGTAATTCAATAAAAGAAACAATTGATGGCAAATTGATATTTATTAATTGCCAGTTTGTTTTTGTTTACTGAACTTTTTACTGAGAGAGAGAGAGAGAGAGAGAGAGAGGGAGAGAGAAATATATTATGACATGCTGTATAATTACAAGCATGCCACTATTTACACCGACCAGATGCTGGTTTCTTCATTCCTTAGACAATCATTTTCTGTTTTTCTGTTTTTCTCTGAAGATGACTTTTTGATAGACTTTTCATGCTTTAATCAGAATGTGATCTGACAGGGCAAGAATCTGTTTAGCCCATCATTACAATGCAATTAGATTAGATTCCCTGCATGTACAATGTAAAACTACGATTTTTGGTTCGGCAGACCCAGAGTTATCAGTTTTCTGACTCTTGAAGTCTCGTCTGCTCTAATAATAGTAATAAACTGCAAGCCTAAGAACCGCCAAAAAGTAGTTCTATTTTTTAAAAGTCCTGACAATAGGTTATGGCAACAATTATTTCCCACGAAATTGTTTTAACGTTTCGATACAAGAAAGACGCGTAAGCAGCTTATGTCGAAGATATAGTGTAAGAAACTATGTCGCTAAGAGAGTAAGGTGATGCTTCGTATTAAAAACAAAGGGTGAACAAATACTAGTACGAGTACTAGTATTGCTACATGTAAAGATATAATATGTCTTTTGGTTTTAAGTAAGTCTTTTATAATTATTACCTACTAAATGGCTGTGTATATATGGTTTTAATGTCTATGTAATGTTTTATCCATGTTTGTACATATATGAGACTATAATAGGGATTTAATATATTAATATATGTTAAGTGTAAGCAAATTTGACAATTGTGAATCTTAAGTACATTTAGAGCCTTATTAGGCAAAATGATTTCTTTCATGTCACAGTAAAAATAATTTACTAATACATCAAAAGCCTTATTTAGTTTGAATGGATACCAGTATTTATACAGCTGTAAACGGTTTGATAAATATTTTATTATCGAGCAGAAAATCTTCAATTTTGCTAATTTACCGCGAAGAAAACAACCGCCGGGAGAAAGATTGCTTAAATGATAAAATATAACAAACTGTATCGGAATGTGCATAGTCGAAAGTGGCCATCAGAATTTTGCATATGGCAACACCTGAAATCTTTCTAGATTTGGAGGTGGGAGGCATATAGAGTTGCACTCCTATGTAATTCCGTCCTTACGTACGTCCCAAATCTTGTGGCATCAACTCCTCATTAACTATTGGGCGGATTTCTTTCAAGCTTGCAGAGATGATCAAGCAGGATGTTTAAATGATCATAAAGAAAAGATTTTTTCCTGCGACATGTTTTACCAGAATTATGGCCCATGGTAACAAATGTTGTAGCAGTGGGGCATTAGTGTCCCTTGTCTGGTTAACAACTTTTTACACATTTACAAGCACTTGCTAGTATTGTTTACCAAAGTGAAATCTATCGTCAATACCAAAACATATTAAGTATACAAATTATGAGCCAGGTCAATTTTCATATTTGATTCATTGCATTCATTCGAAGATCGATTCGTCACCAGAGAAATTTACAGATTTGTGTTTTAGTTTAAAATGATTGTTGACGCATTTCATTAACATATCATTTATATATGACAAATGGGTTATATTAATTTCTTGGTTTGTCAATAAGGAAATATTTCCCTTAAAGTACGATAAAATATGATGTTTTCTTTTAAGTTACAAGGCAAATTAAGAATTCAATGCTTTGGTTCTGCATACAGTCATAGTCGTTTTTTAACCATATCCCCAAACAGGGGCGGATCTAGAAGGGGTTTCTCGATCCTTCCTTTTTCGGGGAAGGGGTCGGGGACAGCAATATTTACTTTTCATCGGGATTTTGGTCAGATAGTTTGAAATTATCATGAAACTACCCTATGACTGCCCCCAAACAAATCCCTTTCAAGAAATCTTGCATCCGAACGTGCCCAAATCCCCAAGCTACATTACACATTAGTTGTCGCGCAGACCTGATGGAACTGAAATTCAAATCATATTTGTCATTTCTTAATTACTTTCTGATATCTAAAGACCTTTTCGATCTCATTGTGTAATACAAGAGTCTAATATATGCAGTCAATATAAAAGAACTTAATTAAAACTGGATTTTTAGTATACGAATAACACAAAGAATCCATAGATTGTAAAACGAGAGTAAGAAAATCTAAGTTTAATGGAATCGTGTGACATTTTTAAAGCAGTGATTGAATTTGAAGATATTCGAACCGATGTCTCATAATGATTTCTATAGCTAATCGAGACGACGATTGTGAACTGACATAGTTGTTTAGAAACCAAACAATTATCAGAACATACTTTTGATTTGACTGTAAAAGCTAGTTCCTGCCCACCGTATATGAGTGCATACCTGGATGTGGACTTTCGCCCTAAAGGTATTGTGTATGGCATGGGCGGAAACTTGGGTAAAAGTAAGGTAGCATGCTAGCTTCCTCACATGAAAAATTCCGACTAAAGGGAGGACTCGAACCCACATCTATAAGGGGCCTGTGGCATCCAACTCCTTTTACCACTTGGTCACGAAGGCACCAATATAAGATAATATTCTTACATCTTCAAATGACCTTCGTATCCCGTAATGTTATCGTTTCCAACCGCTTGCAAGTTTATTCGCTGTTCACATGATTGAAAATTAATTTAGTTTAACATTAAACATTTCAAAATCACAGAATAGCCATGTTTTATACCCAAAGCCTGACTCTCCTAGGACTCTAATCCTAATCAGATGTCAAATATTTACGAATTAGGTCCATCAGGATCGACACAGGGCTGGTGGTGGTTTGCTGCTAGGCTGCTAACTTTAAGTTGCTAGGCTGCTACGCTGCCAACTTCACGAACTTGTTGTTTAGCTGTTTCTACTTTCTTGGCGATTCGGAAATGAAATAAAATTCTGAACATAAGTGAATTATTTGTATACCTCGTTCAAAAAGTCAATAAATCTTCATCTTAAGTGGTTAGTTATTTATCGTGAAATTGCTATGTAAATGGGGAATATAAGATAAAAAGAAAATGAATATTACTGTACAAACTAATTTAGTTCTTGATAGATTGCATTCCTAACCCACTAGTAATGGGTTTGAATCGATCGAGTGTCTTTGGTATAATAATTAGATAGGAAACTTCGATTTTACGGTCATTTATATGGCAAGCCAATTTGCTATTTGTTCATAAACACTAAACATCTGAATTCCGATAAAAGTGTGAACAAGAGAAAAAGAGAAAAACCACAGAGATATTTTTATTAATCTTTGAGTCTTTAAATATACATTGTTTAGAGGTATATTAAATTGAATTTAAAGTACATTGAACTCAGTTTAACGGTCGAATTGGTACACATTTTTGTATTCATTCTAAATGAAACAGACAGTATGAGCTGTGGTATTATTTTTGGATTAATGAGCGCAGGTAACTCGAAACAAATGTCTAAATTATTTAGACGTGTTTAATAATTACCTTCGCTTGCCTTGCTTTGTGATAAATGAAGCTTAGTATATAAAAAGTACAATCATGAAAATTACCGTAATATCATTAATACCCACACCCCTCTGTCAGAAGGGTATTAATAAATTAACTCTACATGTACACGCGAGAGTATGCATACGGTATGGGCTCTGTTAATTTACATTCTTGCAGTGGCCATTTGGGGCTGCTATACTGGTACTACATTCACTCTTTTTCACATGGCTGCTGTGCATCGATTTTTGGACGCAAATGCTGCTGTTGTACACTATAATCTGACCTTGTTGACGTTTCTGCATATGATGTCGTACACCTGAAATTTAATTGTATGTTTGTTTAACCGATGAAGATCATTTTAATACAAGAAATGATCATAAATTATAGCATCGAATTTACGGGACCAGCTTTCGTACATTTGAACTTAAGACACTATCAGTACCTTAACATTTAAACAATATTTGAAGATAAATGATAATCAGTATCGAATCGTTTTGGTTCAGAATAAATTATGGTACACACTAACACAAACTGATCATAAATGTTTTCTAACTATTGTTAGCAAATTCAGAGAGGGTGAAAGTAACATAACTGCAGAAGCAAGTTTTCTTAGCATATTTACGGTAATCGATTTCAGGATGAAATGAAGATACTATTTTACCTGTATGAAATGAAAGACATGCCACGTGTCGCAATCACTTTCATCAAAGTCTTAATGATCATTTGCACGTGCGCTGAGATGAATTATTTCAAGAGAGCGTGATAAGGCATTCTACTACTGACATAATCTGATGTAGAATTTGAAGAATATCATCACTCGGTTCACAGCTTTGACCCAAAACGTCTTTTATGATGTATAAGTACGTTTGTTTAAAATAATCTTTAACAATATCTAAACTTCCACTCCGATCGATCAATAATGGTGATTGATCGATAATTTTGGTGCCGGGGAAATCAGGACCGGATGAAAGATTTTCAGGAAGGGGTCTTTTTTTTATCAGTCTTGGGGTACTTACATGATAAATTTTTAACTGTATTGCCAAATCCCAATGAACATTAAATGTTACTGCCCAAAATAGAGGTCAAGCAACCCGACTGAACCCCCTTTTGATTCGTCCATAGGAGATCAATTTCTCAACCTTTGTTCAAGCAGGCGTATACAGTAACAGGATGATTGTGTCTAGTGATTCACAATGGAACCACAAATAGCTATTTGACTTTCTGGGACCAGGTGTTCGGGTAAATCGAACGGGGTGGGGTGGGTTGGGGTAAAATTTCTAAAAGAAATAATGAGAGATGTAGGAAATATTTTGAATACCTTTGTATATCATTAGAAACGTGTAATTTTAGTGTATAAATGCAGAAAAGAAAAGCGAAAAGATTATAAGTATCATTCACGTGTGTTGGGTAAAGATCGCGTGATCCAGCCCGAGTGAAATATGCACAAGGGCGGTAACGAGGCTCTGCCGAGGTTCCGCCTAAGTGCATATTTCACGAGGGCTGGATCACGCATTCTTAACCCAACATAAGTGAATGATACTTTTTCTTGCATACCGAATTTATTTTGCGCATTTTGGGGTATTTTTCTGTATATTTTCTTTGCACTACTTTTTTTATAGTAGCGGAGTGATATACGAGACATTCTAATGTTCATTCATAAATGCGTAAGACGTCGTGACGTCATATAAGGCGCGTGACTCATTCTACATGGGGGGGGGGGGGGGGGGGTGTAGAATCGAAATTTCCTACATGGGTGAAAACACCGGATGTCCTGATCTGGTATGCAATAAAATGGTTTTATGTGCACGAATTACGTATTAAACACTAAACCCCCTGATACCTTAACCTTCAGATAAATTTTTAAGTAAGTCATTTTAGATACTGGATTAGCGGAGGATGCATCAACAATGAAACCTCGCTGTTAAGACCATCGTCGGGTTTGGACATTGGTCTTATAGTGGGGCGGTCTTAGTTAAAGGGTACTTTGAAATAGTGTTTTTATGATATTGTGGTCTTAATCACGGGTGGTCTTAATGTGGGGGGTTTACTGGTACATGTATACGGGTTATACATACGACATACCTCGAAACTTTATAGCAATATTTCCATTTTTGTCATAACAGCCAAAATCTTCGATGATGTTTGTTGGCTAACGTTTTGAGTAACACTTTCCAGACCACATTTAGTATTTTACTGCTCGTACATTGTCCTCCATGCGGCCATAAACGTATCAAAATGAGACAATATAATATCATTAACAATGACAAAGCAACAGGATAACTAGCGAAACAGATCCTGTAATTACAGTTTCCGTGGAGTTCTCGGGAAATAATTTGATATAGTATCCGGAAATTGATTTTCTGCTCTTGTAAAAAGCAAACACGCTGTAAATGGTTGCCTTACTATATAACTATGTCAGTGCGGACCCTCGTGTTCAGTTTTGTTCAAAATGCTTCGAACCGGTTCGGACGATAGATTTTTAGAAAGGGGAATGTTTTGGGCAGTCTTGGTGTAGTTACATGATAATTTCCAATTTTCTTGTCGAAGTTCCCTTAAATAATAAATATTGCTACCCTAACAATGGAGTTCGAGCAAACCCGATGAACCTCTTCTGTGCCCTAGGTTATAAAGCTGAGCATGGAAACCAGTCTCAAATCTCAAGCATCTGATTGGCTGAAATGGCGACTGGTCGCCATTTCAGCCAACAGATGCTTGAGATTTGAGACTGGTTTCCTTGCTCAGCTTTATAACCTTCAGGCCTGGATTGAGTTATTATAATGATCACGAAATACCGTGCACTTACTACATAATAAATTGAGCAAATAAATTTAAGCCCCGCTTACGAAAATTGAATTAATTAGGAAACTACTGAAAATTTATATTTTATTTTTTTTCGCACCAAATACCTATTTAACAGTAGAGTGATATTAAAATAGCATTAAGACACGAAGACTATTACTGCAATTCTGTTAAAAATATGGCTTGTTTTGTTTCGCGATTAAATTTTTTGACCAGTTCAGTTGAACAACAACAAGATCACTAAAAAGAAAACTGAGGTTTGAGGCCAGGCTCAAAACTCTGGCTTGTGATTGGGCAGTTTGAAGATTCATTTCATTTTCAACAAATCATCTGATTGATGATTGAGAATTGTAACCGATCTCAGCTGTAGGACCATGTTAGTCAGTAAGTCTATTCTGAACGCTTTACAGCTAACTATTTATCGCGCAAGAAACTCTAAACTGCAATGAATATTCACTCGACGACATTAGAGAAATAACCAATTCCCAGGACTAATCAAGAAGTGCGATTCTTCCGCCTGATTTAAGTCGAAGGCAACATGATCGCCGGCACGATAACACGAATAACTCGTGCGTTATTAACGTGCTCTTTAAGACCAGACTTGATCTGATATGGGCGATCTGAAACAAAAAACTATTAGTTATTTAATATAGCATTTTTTTTTACAAATCCAGGCAATGCATTTTAAATTACAGTCTGTAAGTTATTAAACCTATTTTGAAAAAAAAATCAAGGAATTTTGCAGGTCTTTATAGTGGGATTGTCATAGTCTTAGGGTAAAAATGGTACAAAACTGTAAAAACCGAGTTTGAAATAATGTTCTCATTATATGGATGTCTTAATTTTGGGATGCCCTAACGAGAGGGTTTAACTGTATGTGGTATCTGCTTCGTGTCTTTATGGTGACTTGATCTCCAGTACAACCGTGTCCCTTAATACGCCAATACATCTTGAGCTACTTACTGATATACAGGAAAAGATCGATTATTGAAAATAAACACTGCGAAGATAAATATTATGATAATCTCTCTGACAAATAATGATAAGATGCAGCTTAAGTTCTCTTCTAAATAAACATAACCACCCTAAATGAGTTATAAGAACATAAGCTGTTAAAGGACGTTTACTAGCAATGACGAATAAGTTAAGACTAGAGAGCAACAGTCATCTGAAAAAGTATTAAATTTACAACTGCAACTATAAACTACTTTAAATTGGTTAAATTACTTATTTTTCCTTATTGGCTATTTTTGTAGTAAAATCCTTATAAAAAACCCGAAATTAAACCACCCGATAAAAGACCATTGTTTCAATATCCATATTAACAGTTTTTGCACTATTTTCAACCCCGTAGTCAAGACCACTCCACTATTTAGAATACTTCTGCCAAGACCAAGAGGTGGTCTTAATAGAGGGGATTCACTTAAGCATATTTATTTGTCAGTTTTTTAATGCTTTTTCTGCTCTTTGTATAATATTAGGCTCATAAATAGAAAGTCCAAAGTTCCAAAAGTTGATTTCTGATAATTCGGTGTATGTAGGTTACATATAGACACTGGGCCTTTTGTTTATTGTACAATACTTAATTATTGTAGTGATTTATTTGCATTGGTCTCTATTTTTTACTACTTTCCTACTGATTTTCCTTTAAACTTGAGTCTTTACATTTTAAATTGAAATTGAAGCCCTTCAAACAGTATTGCAACAATGACGAAATGTCATGTATCATTTTGCAATTAAATAAGATGCCCCAGCCACCTCCCTTGAAGTGGATACAATTAATTCAGCATCAATGACAATTAATTCTACATATATGACAATTAAGACATCTAGGTATGTAAGCTCACTCAGCAAATGATTGCTTCTTAAATACAGTGAGAAAGCTTTATGACATTTTGATGAGGATGTTTGACATTCGGTGAAAGTTCCCGTCAAGATTAATAGAAACTTACATAGAAAAGCACTTGATCCGCTGATGCGGACACTGACATTTTTTGCAGTTGTAAAACTTTGTAATTCAGGGGAGATAAGCGATTCCCATACTGGGTGTATAGATTTACGAATTATCCTCCATAACCAAGGGAAAGCACTGTAATTGGCGATTTTATTTAAATCCCAACACTACCTTCCCCTTCATAGATTTAGATCCTTCACAGTTTGAATGCCGTCACCGTCATGACAGTATCTTAAATTTTTTTTACAATATTTTAACAATAGAGTTAACAATATTTAACAATACAGTTCACTATATTTAACAATATACTCCCCTATATTTAACGATATAGTTTATATTTAACTATACATTTCACTATATTTAACGATACAGTTCACTATATTAAACAATACAGTTAACTTTTTTTAACAATACAGTTTACTATATTAAACAATATAGTGCAGTTTATTTAAAAATACAGTTCACTATATTTAACAATACAGTTCACTATATTTAATAATACAGTGCATTATATTTATCAATACAGTTCATTGAACATGTATTTAACACAACAGTTTACTATATTTAACAATACAGTTCACCATATTTTACAATAAAGTTCACTATTTTTATGTTTGAACTCGAGAAGATGCAGCTATCTGGCTCTCCAGTATCGTCTACGATGTGAGTGTCTCACAAACAATGTCTGTATTTTTCAGGATCCAAACATGTCTAACGTTACAGATATAGAAGAAATCGTGAAAACTTGGGCTTGGACAAGCTTTGTGAAAACCCGCGGCCAAGATTACAAGAAACTTAAATTTGATGATGTCAAAATGGACATCAACTGGACACGTGTTCGGTTTACACCCAGCCCTCCGCAGTATTTCGACACAAGTATGGTGGATCAACCGAATTCCAAGATAGTGTTTACATCTACATTTGAGAACAACACGGATTCTGATCAACAGCATTCCTTTACGACAGAAAGAACAACGGTTTGCACGGCAACAACGGCGATTTCAAAAGGTTACACACAAGGCTTTAGTCTTGAGCTAAAAATAGGACTCCCAGATGACGTCGCAAGCGCAACAGCTGGCTTCGGTCGCGAGACTACGGTAGAAAGTACAGAAGAAACGACCAAAGAACAGTCTATCAGTTGGTCCGTTGACAGTACTATTAATGTACCAGGAAAACGTAAAACTACCGCAAAGATGGTGATCAAGGAGAAAGAATTTAACGGAAAGTTTAAACTTGACGTCAGAGTTAAAGGAATGGTGATTGTTACGTTTACAAACTTACGTGATAACAACAGCTTTATTCATTCGACCGAGGGAGACATTTCTCAGATTCTTAACGACGCAAAGGGATACAGTGGATACAAAATTGAAGGAAAGACTGCCGTATTTGATGTTGAAGGTGTCTCTAAATTCAGATTTGGTGTAGAACAAAGAATAAAATTGGAAGAAGAACCTTTATAACAGCATAAGTGACACGTTAACGTTACCCATTTGAATATAAACGGCAATCATTGTGCAAGATTTCTTGATATTCGCAATATTCATATTGATAAGGGATCACCCTTATATGTCATTTTATCATTCAACTGTCTGGACTTACCATATTGACCCTCTCTTATATCATTTACATTTTGCACTTACTTGTTTTTTGCAAGAAAAATGAACGTTACATTAATTAGTGGAACAACACTTAATTTGAAAAAGAATTACAATACAAACAATTCATGATTTCAGACTACGTACGTTTGTGACAATGGTATTTTTTTGCCTTTAGTGTCATAAATATGTTTATTGTAGTATTATAAATGTCAAATATAACTATATTTTAGTATTATTTACTATATTCATTTTTAAAATAAAAGTTGTGATCATTTAATGTTCATGGCTAAATAAATAAATAAAAAAGCTATTACTTCTCATAATAGTTTAACATCAGAAACGGTTTATATTGTAAAACTTTTAGAACGTAGGAGATCGCCTTTGTTGTTGTGTGCAAAACTTTAGGGACAGTGCTTTAACCCTTTTCTCCATAGATACACTGAGAGGGCGAACTATTTAGATCCAGATCAGACGGCACGGATCTACACTTGTCGTACATGCATTAAAATGCATATTTATGGAGGAAAGGGTTAAAGATGTTCATGCTGTAGTTTGGTTTATCAAAGAATGTGCCGATTAATTCCACTCAGTCGTAGGTCGACTCGGTTTACCAGTCTATAAAAAGCTAGCCAGACGTGGTTTCGAACCTGAACCCTGTTTTAAATAGCAAGTGCTCTCATATCTTCTTTTACATCTTCTTCGGTCATGTCAATGTGAGCAAATGAGTGCTGTAACATCACGGTATATATCCCAATAATCGGCGCTCGGATGACAACGTCAGGCTCGGATGATAAGAGCGGCTCGAGTTGCGGATGACAGTGAAAATGCGTTAATATTTTTACTTTTATCTTTTACTAATGCCGATTTAAATCACGTTAGTGCTTGCAATTGTTCTAGGCCAACATAAGCTATATAAAACTGCAATGGTTTAGCAGACAGTCCCTACATTGTGGTGAAAATCACCGAAGAAGGTGGACAATTCGACAAGTTTCCATCTGTATTTAGGTAGTTGAGTAAAGAAAACACAACTATTTGATCCTTTACTGTCCCTCTGTTAATAAACAATCACAACATGATAACACAGTTCGGTTAAAATGAATCTAAATCTTACTTTTTCTGAAGATGTCAAAGCGAGATGGATAATCGCTGGCTTCAGTAAAATTTGTTAAAGATAATAGGTGGCTCAAACTGAATAATGGCCAGGCTTATAATTTTATCTTCAGGAAAATGTATCAATACTTAATGTTTTTATCATTTCTCAACTTTGAAATTGCGTTTTATGTTCGCCCTTTGTCCGAGCGCGCGTGTGTCATCAATGTCTTTAAACGATACCTCATCTACAGGCCAAATTTTAACAACATGTTTTTGATGAAGGGATTTGCACTTGTAAAAATTCTTTCCTTGGCAAATTGTGGTTTCTTTTGCAATCAATAGAAATAACAGATTCAACATGAAACGAGAAATGAAATAAAATTTTTTATTGGAAAAATATAAAGAAGAGCCGTCGGTATCTTTCTGCCAGAAAAACTTATATTAGAAAATTTTTGGAACTAACAGGACATTCTTTTGTTTTTAAAGGTGTTGTAGCGATAATCTCTTGTGTGTCGTCGTTTTTATGAATAATGAATATAATCCCGTCTGTGACTGTGATGCATTTTTGTTTGGATGTCACTGCGTTGGTATGACACTTGGTAGGACTCGAGAACAGTATCCTTTTTTTACCAGTTGACTCATCTAGTAGAAATTCCTGGTATTTGATGCACGAATGCCCATGTAATAGCGTCAGGTGGGAGACAACCTCTGTCAAAGATTCCCACTCTGTGCCCCACTAGTAGCGTTTGAAAGCAGTGCTCATAGTTTTAGCAATGTTATTAAATATGCAATTTATTACACTTCGTGGCGCTTAACTTGTTAAGAGTGTGAATTGGTTCTAAGAAAGAATGGTATATTTGTAAGTTTCATATTGCTAAGCATCGTATATCAAAACAGACCATATATCTATGGATAAACATTGGAGCCTGACGTTGTCATCCGAGTGCTGATTATTGGGATACATACCGTGAACATATACCTTATAAGATAACCATGTTATAGATAGATAGTTTATTTCATAATAAGCCATAGCAGGGGGTAGGACGTGGCACGGCTTCCGAAGATAGTTAAGCGAGGAGAATGTTGCATTGGGAAAACAATGGCGGTTTAGTCGGCTTTTTGTAAGAAATGGATTTATTTTGCAAGGTAAGTGCCTTCATACTGTATTTAATTTAAGATCCACCTGTGCATTCTGCGACCAGATGCCAAAGGTACCCTCGACACTTTATTTCAGGAACGCAGATTTTGTAACAAAAAAGTTATTGAAGGTTTTATACAGTTTAGGTAATGTAAACACGCCAAATATATGGTACTTTTAGGCAGATCATCAGACATCTGGACACTACCATGTTGGGTTTTAGTATTTTATCAAGTCAAAATATCATATTCTTTTTTCTACTTTGTTCGTCCCCAATAAGCAACCCATCACGCTCGAAAGAAAATAGGGTATGCCATTATCTCGGAAATAAATTCAACAACATAGTAACCATGTATATCTGTTTAATATTTGGCATAATATGGCCTGGCAGTCGACAATAATCATCAATGTTCAAGTTTGATCAAATTTCAATGTTAAGTTAATCAAATGATAATCCAATAATTAATCAAATGATAATCCAATAATTAATCAATCAAATCAATAATCGATCAAATCAATAATCAATTATCATCAAACAAATGTCATTCAAATCAATTATCAATCAAATCAATTATCGATTAAATGTCAATTAAATCAAATACCAATCAAACGTCAGTAAAATCAATTATCAATAAAATAAATCAAATGTTAATCAATCCAAATTTCATGGATTAAATGTCAAAAATTTTCTGCATTCATCAATACTGACTTGTAATCAATATGTCAATGTCGTAGGGACCAAATGTACAAAGGGGAAGGAATTCATCTTATATCTGTTGGAGATTCCAAACAGTATATATGGAAATAAGTGCATTGACAAATTGTAATTTATCACTGAAGATAAGTTCACATTTAAAGTTCATATTCTCAAAGTCTATTATGCACAGCATCAAACATTCTGTCGACT
The DNA here is from genome assembly GCA_038501625.1 of Corbicula japonica. Classification (NCBI taxonomy): domain Eukaryota; kingdom Metazoa; phylum Mollusca; class Bivalvia; order Venerida; family Cyrenidae; genus Corbicula; species Corbicula japonica. The sequence continues at coordinate 48,549 of JAZAYU010001104.1, read as the reverse complement.
GCCTGACGTGGTGTGGTGTTGACCTCCTGTCGTGATGAGGGTCTTAACACACATCAAGAACCGGAAAAACCAGATTTGCTTGATACGTGTATCGCTGATTTTATTAATTGTCAATTTTCCATTAGCATGACGAAAAAATCTATTATGCATAGCATATAACATTTCGCCGACTGCCTGACGTGGTGTGGTGTCGACCGCCTGTCGTGATGGGAGTCTTAACGCACATCAAGAACCGGAGAAACCAGATTGGCTTGATACGGGTTTCGCTGATTTTGTGAATTGTCATATTTTCCACGAACACGACGAAAAGTCTCTTATGCACAGCATCAAATATTAAACCGACTGTCTGACGTGGTGTGATGTCGACCGCCTGACATGATGGGGATCGTAACACAAAACTGGAACTGGAGAAACATGATTGGCTTGATCTAGGAGACGCTGATTTTGTGAATCTGAAAAAATACAGAAAAAAGGAGAGCAGCCACGTTCACTCAAAAAATGAATTTAAGGGTGGGTGGGTGGGTGCCATTTTCGTTCCTAGCTTACATGTGCTGATGACGTCAAAGAATACGTCATCAAAAGATAACTCAAAAATGTATTACTAAATCATTCATCATGATTTACGTCCCTTTCTTAAAGCATCAATATTAATTTATTCCTTCTATAAATGGCATTATCGTCTATAGCCGATAATGCTTATTATCTCGGAAATAAATTCAACAACATAGTAACCATGTATATCTGTTTAATATTTGGCATAATATGGCCTGGCAGTCGACAATAATCATCAATGTTCAAGTTTGATCAAATTTCAATGTTAAGTTAATCAAATGATAATCCAATAATTAATCAAATGATAATCCAATAATTAATCAATCAAATCAATAATCGATCAAATCAATAATCAATTATCATCAAACAAATGTCATTCAAATCAATTATCAATCAAATCAATTATCGATTAAATGTCAATTAAATCAAATACCAATCAAACGTCAGTAAAATCAATTATCAATAAAATAAATAATCAATCAAATGTTAATCAATCCAATTTTCATGGATTAAATGTCAAAAATTTTCTGCCAATGAGCGCCAGTTGCGCTCACGCCAACAATACAAATTTTTGACATGACTATCAAAATGGTGTTCCCATTCCAGAAATTTAAATAAACTTTCAATACTGCCAGGCCTAATAAACAATTTATACGGTCTAGTACATGTATAGAATTCGGGCTCGTCTGAAATGATTCCAGAGCAGATTGAATTGTTAACAAAAATATGTAATTTCGACAAGCGACAAATGTACACTGTTGGGTAAAAACAGACCACTAGAATGAAAATTTGTAGTTTGAAAGCCGAGTGTTTTGGCCTTATACCCAAACCCAAATCATATATCCATCAGATGTCAATCACAACAGTTATCAGTCAATCAATCACCTAAAAAATCAATCCATCAATATTGACTTGTAATTTACAAGTCCAAAGCCGCAAGTACCAACTGTTCATACCACAGAATTTAACTTAAATCAATTAATCATCAATCAATCAATCAGTCAATCAATATTGACTCGTAATCAGCAAGTCAAACTTTTTAAGTAGCATTTTTTCAAACGAAGGATTTAAACTTAAATAAATCAATCATCATACAATCAATGAAATATCAAATCAAATCAATCAATATTGACTTGCAATCAAGTCTAAGATCGTAAGTTCCAATTGTACAAACGACAAAATAAAATAAATTAAAATCAATCAATTATCAATCAATCAATCAATTCAACTCAATCAACTCAACTCAATATTGACTTGTAATCCACAAGTCCAAGGCCGTTAGTACCAATTTGTACAAATGACAAAAAATGAAACCGTTGGTGATTCCAAACATTATTTATAAATTCAAATCAAATCATATCAAATTAAAACAAGTCTAAGATCGTAAGTACCAACTGTACAAACGACAAAATAAAATAAACTAAAATCAATCAATTATCTATCAATTCAACCAATTCAACTCAACTCAATATTGACTTGTAATCCACAAGTCCAAGGCCGTAAGTACCAATTTGTACAAATGACAAAAAATGAAACCGTTGGTGATTCCAAACATTATTTATAAATTCAAATCAAATCATATCAAATTAAATCAAGTCTAAGATCGTAAGTACCAATTGTACAAACGACAAAATAAAATAAACTAAAAGCAATCAATTATCTATCCTTTCAATCAATTCAACTCAATCAACTCAACTCAATATTGACTTGTAATCCACAAGTCCAAGGCCGTAAGTACCAATTTGTACAAACGACAAAAAAATAAAACTGTTGGTGATTCCAAACAGAAATAAATAAATCAAATCAAATCATATCAAATTAAATCAAGTCTAAGATCGTAAGTACCAATTGTACAAACGACAAAATAAAATAAACTAAAAGCAATCAATTATCTATCATTTCAATCAATTCAACTCAATCAACTCAACTCAATATTGACTTGTAATCCACAAGTCCAAGGCCGTAAGTACCAATTTGTACAAACGACAAAAAATGAAACTGTTGGTGATTCCAAACAGAAATAAATAAATCAAATCATATCAAATTAAATCAAGTCTAAGATCGTAAGTACCAATTGTACAAACGACAAAATAAAATAAAAGCAATCAATTATCTATCTTTTCAATCAATTCAACTCAATCAACTCAACTCAATATTGACTTGTAATCCACAAGTCCAAGGCCGTAAGTACCAATTTGTACAAACGACAAAAAATGAAACTGTTGGTGATTCCAAACAGAAATAAATAAATCAAATCAAATCATATCAAATTAAATTAAACCAAATATAAAATCAATCAATAATGACTTGTAATCAACAAGTCCGTCGTAAGTACCAAATTGTACAGACGACAAAAATAAATAAATAAATAAACTAAATTCAATCAATTATCAATCAATCAATTCAATCAATATTGACTTGCAATCCATAAGTCCAAGGCCGTAAGTACCAATTGTACGATTTTTCTATTACAAACATATTTTAGTTGGGAAAAGCTTTCCTTCTACTCATAACATGCCAATGCAATTGGTACCTTTATCTTATATTTGACAGAATCTCGCTGTGCACCATATCTACAGCCACTGCAGGTAGGACCAAGGTCCCTCAAAGTATACACAGCCAAAGTAGAAGTAACCTGCACTCTCATTAAAAACTGAAGGTCGCTGTTAGTCAACCATTCGTGTTATAACATAACAAAACATCTTTATATCGATGAGAAACAGCCTACTCATTTCGATGTTGATATGTTTTGTTGTTTTTGTTGTTTTTATCTACCTTAAAGTACACATAATTTATTCGAGGTTAATGGGTTGGGGTTTTTTTTTGTTGTTGTTTTTAACCTACCTTAAAGTACACGTAATTTATTGTATCCTATGAAATTCAAATATCCCTTAACTTAGATTTATTCCAGACATAATTAAGGCTCAGCAGGGAACTCCTCTAATAGGCAAAAACATTCATCTTGAACTATTGCCGTATAAATGCCCTGTGAAATGGAATCATCCAAAAATTGACCAGTCTTTTTTCTTACAGTTATGATTGCAATAGCCAAGTCAAGAAATTAGGAAACGTTTTGAAAATTGAGCAACTTGAACTGAAGAAATGTTTACTGAGATGCACTTATCAATGAAATATAGGCCACCTAGCTGAATGCCTAATTAATCAATATCCCATGGGTGAATGGGATAACGCCTGAATATGTACCGCATAAACAAAATCTGAGTATTGAACCTTTGTTGATTCTGAGTAAATTAAAACATTAACCCTAGTCGAACCTAAGCTTACGACCACCTGTAAATAAAGACGACCTGTTGATAAAGACCACATATTATTTGTCCAATCAATAATAAATTTACCTGCAAACAAAGAACACACGCCCTCAACAACTTTTGTGTAATTAATATGAAAACGCCTGTGCCTTTTGGCGCTAGACCAACAGATGAGACTTTAATGCTTGTTTTGTTTGGTTTTTTGTTGTTGTTGTTGTTTATATATATATGTATATATATTTTTTTTTTTTTTTTACAAACAGCCCTAACATATTTTCCTCCTCAACCTCCAGAGTTTTAACTAACAATAGATTCATGACCTTTAACAGTTTTGAAATCTTACATTTAATTGGTGCACTTGACCTAGAGTATCCTGGAGTAACCCGTTTTCAAAACCATTTTTTTTTTTAATTTATATTATTATTTTTCAGAATTTTGTTTATTTAGGGTACTGATCAAAGTACCTTCTTAATGCATCGCCTTAACTTGGCGTTTAACCTGTTACAAAACCATAATATAATTGCCATCAGTTGCCGAAACATTTAATAAGCTAATATTTAAGTGAGAGAATCGCTTACAAAAATTTGGTGCGTGATTGTGGAAAAAATTACGTCCCCTGATCCAGAGACGACTTGACTGGGTGCGACGCTTTGCAAAAAAAATGGATGGATGAATGCATGAGCGTACATACACAAGGATTTCAAAACAGAGCCATCTTTATTATTAAAGTTATAACAATAAGATGGACATTCAGATTTTACAAGGCTAGCAGTAACAATAGACTACAATTTATCTATAAATGGCCGTTATTTGACCACGACATTGAAGGCGCATTAGCCATGCGCAGACGGAATTGAATATCACTGGTAACAACTCCCTAAATGATTGAATTTAGAAGAACCTCTTATAATTACATGTACATATAGCATAATTTGAGATTTCAGAGGCTCTACCCTGTTATTTTTGTATGTAAATCATCACATAATTTATAAATGCATAGGTCCAGGTAGGGATGCCTATATTTTCGATTTCCTTGACCTTTGAAAATTAACGTGTCGTTAGTAGGTTGAAAATGACTATCTGCGTCTTTTTATTTTGAACTTTACATTTAAAAACAAGTGTTTGATCTAAATTTACATAAATATCCCCTAGGTCAGGATGGATTCGAACCCCGGAAACCTGATTTTAAAGGCAAAAGCCTCAACCAGATCACTATTGTCTCAAAAAATTTAATAATAATAATTATAATAATAATAATAATAATAATAATAATAATAATAATAATAATATAAATATAAAGGATCTTTCTCACCTAATATAAGGGACCCATTGGAACTTCATGTAGATTCTGAGTGGCCTCTGTCTGCAAGGGAGACCAGCACTTGCAGGACACCGAAGGCTAGCGACTGCAACTTCAAGTGTCGATGTAGGCCTAAAAATAACAGCTGTGCCCCAAGCACGGTCAACTGAAAATGGCTGGCTGCGCCGAAATTCCAAAGCTTGGCGAGGATTGCATCAACGTTTTTTGTGCGACAGGCACTGCATAAATTAAAGAGAAATTCGGCAATGGCCCGTGTGGCTTTATTCCGATCAATAGTCTTTCCGATCCACTGCACAGCCGGTGTCGAGGTTCTAGGCGTGGAGCTCCCAACGCTTTGACCGGCACTTGGACATCGTTTGTGATCCACCCGTAATTCATTGGGTTTTTCAGTCGATCGCAACTTTTTTTCCACCAAAACTGCTAAAAGTGTCAGTATTCTTCCATTTCCTTACTCATTTCCTCGCATTCTTGAGAAATTTCGCTGATGTAACCGGATATATTTTAGTCAGTAAATTTTGACTGCCATTTTCGTTCCTAGCTTACATGTGCTGATGACGTCAAAGAATACGTCATCAAAAGATAACTCAAAAATGTATTACTAAATCATTCATCATGATTTACGTCCCTTTCTTAAAGCATCAATATTAATTTATTCCTTCTATAAATGGCATTATCGTCTATAGCCGATAATGCTTATTATTGGCATTCGAGGATTGGGGCATTCCCTTTTTGGCGTTACCATACAATAAGTGCATCCTTGCAAAGTTTTGTTAAGTTTTGGGAGAGACAGAAAAGTTTTATGTGTCTTACAACTATGAAACATGATATCAATACTATTTCAAAACATTTTGTCGTGTTTCAAAGGCTTTAAATATATATTTGAAAGTTAAGTAGTTATACAGTCTTATTTGTCGAGTTTATCAGTTCTCAAAATTTTATAAAGTTTTGCCGAATCCAATAATATGGTTTTATTAAATCTTTCCTTAAATCTGCATATACAATGAAACTCATCTTCAAGTTTATTTCAAAAAGAACATTTTCTTTCGTTAATCGGAGTCCAATGAGGTTTGCTCCAACACCCTGTTTCTATTTCGAGTCTATGAGAAGATTATCTCAATCACGTCAATGCTTTTCTAAATTTCGGTATCTTAATTATATCTTAATATTTACACTTCAACGTCATTCTCTACGATGAAGTCCTATTCACCTAAGGAATCATATGCGTGAAGACCGTCGGGCTTCACAAACATTAAACAACCAAACTGTTTTCCATACCCAAATGAAAAACATCAAATATCGATTCAATCCTTAAATATGCTTTTGTAATCAATGTTTGCTATTTTTTTTTTTAAAATAACGATCAACAGAATTAGAGCGATTTGGTCGGTATTTCCTTTTAAAATACAATATCAGGACTTTAAACTGCAAATGGTCAGGTGCATAGTGTAGAACCTGCTATCAATTACATTCTCACTTTGGGCGTCAAGCACCCACTGATCATAAATAAGTCTTCATTTAGACTAGGACTCTTTGTATACAGAATAAGTGCTCTGAAGACTGAGCGATCTGGCCTGCTTGTTACTCCCTAACTGTGGAGAAAATGTATCTGTAAAGTAATATTAACCAACTTGCCAAAATCAAGCCAAAATACTTAACAATACTACGTTTCTGTCACTTACAATGCCCCCGTTTGTCACATTAGTGCACAGCTTTTTGAAATCTTGTTGTGGTTCCTTTTTTTCTTACTCAAAGGTACCTATGTTCTATATGACAAAGGTAATTTAATTTTCCAAACAAGCTTTCATACAAATCTTCAAAGCTGATTTATGGTTGTCTAATGAAAAAAAAATCTATGAATACCAACATGAACTTTGCGATTGTGCCAACAAGCTTAATTCTGCTGTTGAAATACCACTTTCTGCTTTGAGTAATAAATGACTTTTGGGGCAGGTCACTGAAAAATGTGACTTGCAATCGGTAACGTTAAACCTGAAAATGGCGTCATAAAATTGAACAGACCTCATTTATGTCATTCTAATAAAAAAAACCCAAAAAAACCAATTAGAATCTCCGGTGAGTGTATTTCTAAATTTTACATAACAGAGTGTCAGGCTTCCACAAGGTATTTTTGTCAAACTGTAGTTAAAGCTTAACCATTTGCAGTTTAGAGTCCTGAGCCAATACAGGGCACTAGACAACTTTCGGGGTAAGGTACCCATACCCGCAGGAAGGGGAATTTTGCGTCATTTTAAGACAAAAAGGGGAATTTTAAGTCATATACACAAGTTTTGACTAAAGGGTCACACACTCATAACATTGTTTTCTACCTCTTACTATAATTGCAAGCATATCTTGTGACTGTAGACTTACAAATAAAACAATTTAGTTACTTTTTAAATAAATTTTTTCAATTTTATTTTTTTTTGGTTTAAAGGGGAATTTTTTCCGAAATAGGGGAAAAACATACTATTTTGATAGGGGAATGGGGCCCATATTCGGCTCTAAAAACGGCCAAACGAGTGCCCTAAAATATATAGAAAATACTCGAATTTATGCCCCGTGACACTTTCATTTGTGACTTTCGTGTAAACACTTTTTATTTTTCAAGTAAAAGGTTGAACGTGGTACATGTAATGAAATGGGACGATTCGTTTAAGCTGAAAAAGAAGGATTTTAAAACAGCTCGATATTCAAACAAAAGTTTTAATGATCATCAAAAAACCGAATTACAAAATTGTCAGATTCGTCTAGTATCGATTTCTTCTCTGTAAATTTGGAATCTCTTTCATCTGGTATCTCATCCTAAAAATGTAAATATATTATCATTTAAGTAACAGTTTTCTTACAGGACTGGCAAATGTTTAAATACCCGACCATGTTAGTGTAATCATTGTGAAAATGACAGAAATAAGATCCATACATTAAAGAAAATACTATACAGCCAATGACGCATATAATAAAACACTCAACGAGCAAGCAATAATATGATACGACAAGCAAACAAAATGAAAAAAAAAAAACAACAAACAATAACATTATCTTTACGAAACTATTCATGTACTTAAAAAACAGCAACCGAAGGCTAAATTACTGATATAACAACTATCATGGAAACTTATTGGACAAACGGACGGACGGACGGACAGACAGACAGACAGACAAACAAAAAGACAGACAGACAGACAGACAGACAGACAGATGAAGAAAGAGGAAGAAAGAGAGAAAGAAAGAGAGAGAAAGAGAAAAGAGAGACAGACAGGTAGAGAGAGATGAAGAGACAGACAGACAGACGGATGGACGGACGGATGGAGAGAAAAAAAGTTAATAACCTCATTCTCCTCTTTGTCATTTCTCTCCTCGTCACACTGCTCCTCATCGTTGTCTATTCTCTTCTCGTCATACTGCTCTTCATCGTTGTAATTTCTCTCCTCGTCATACTGCTCCTCATCGTTGTCATTTCTCTCCTCGTCATACTGCTCCTCATCGTTGTCATTTCTCTCCTCGTCATACTGCTCCTCATCGTTGTCATTTCTCTCCTCGTCATACTGCTCCTCATCTTTGTCATTTCTCTCCTCGTCATTCTGCTCCTCATCGTTGTCATTTCTCTCCTCGTCAAACTGCTCCTCATCGTTGTCTTTTCTCTCTTCGTCATACTGCTCCTCATCGTTGTCTTTTTTCTCCTCGTCATACTGCTCCTCATCGTTGTCATTTCTCTCCTCGTCATACTGCTCCTCATCGTTGTCATTTCTCTCCTCGTCATACTGCTCCTCATCGTTGTCATTTCTCTCCTCGTCATACTGCTCCGCGTCGTTGTCATTTCTCTTCTCGTCATACTGCTCCTCATCGTTGTCATTTCTCTCCTCGTCATACTGCTCCTCATCGTTGTCATTTCTCTCCTCGTCATACTGCTCCTCATCGTCTTCATTTCTCTTCTCGTCATACTGCTTTTCATCGTTTTCATTTCTCTCCTCGTCATACTGCTTTTCATCGTTTTCATTTCTCTCCTCGTCATACTGCTCCTCATCGTTGTCATTTCTCTTCTCGTCATACTGCTCCTCATCGTTGTCAATTCTCTCCTCGTCATACTGCTCCTCATCGTTGTCTTTTCTCTCTTCGTCATACTGCTCCTCATCGTTGTCTTTTCTCTCCTCGTCATACTGCTCCTCATCGTTGTCATTTCTCTTCTCGTCATACTGCTCCTCGTCGTTGTCATTTCTCTTCTCGTCATACTGCTCCTCATCGTTGTCATTTCTCTCCTCGTCATACTGCTCCTCGTCGTTGTCATTTCTCTTCTCGTCATACTGCTCCTCATCGTTGTCATTTCTCTCCTCGTCATACTGCTCCTCATCGTTGTCATTTCTCTCCTCGTCATACTGCTCCACCTCGTCATTTTTCTCCTCGTCATACTGCTCCTCATCGTTGTCATTTCTCTCCTCGTCATACTGCTCCTCGTCGTTGTCATTTCTCTCCTCGTCATACTGCTCCTCATCGTTGTCACTTCTCTCCTCGTCATACTGCTCCTCATCGTTGTCACTTCTCTCCTCGTCATACTGCTCCTCATCGTTGTCATTTCTCTCCTCGTCATACTGCTCCTCATCGTTGTCATTTCTCTCCTCGTCATACTGCTCCTCATCGTTGTCACTTCTCTCCTCGTCATACTGCTCCTCATCGTTGTCATTTATGTCCTCGTCATACCGCTCCTCATCTTTGTCATTTCTCTTCTCGTCATACTGCTCCTCATCGTTGTCATTTTCATCCTCCTCAAACTGCTCCTCATCGTTGTCATTTCCCTCCTCATCATACTGCACCTCATCGTTGTCTTTTCTCTCCTCGTCATACTTCTCCTCATCGTTGTCTTTTCTCTCTTCGTCATACTGCTCCTCATCGTTGTCTTTTTTCTCCTCGTCATACTGCTCCTCATCGTTGTCATTTCTCTTCTCGTCATACTGCTCCTCATCGTTGTCATTTCTCTTCTCGTCATACTGCTCCTCGTCGTTGTCATTTCTCTTCTCGTCATACTGGTCCTCATCGTTGTCATTTCTCTCCTCGTCAAACTGCTCCTCATCGTGGTGTTTTCTCTCTTCGTCATACTGCTCCTCATCGTTGTCTTTTTTCTCCTCGTCATACTGCTCCTCACCGTTGTCTTTTCTCTCCTCGTCAAACTGCTCCTCATCGTTGTCATTTCTCTCCTCGTCATACTGCTCCTCATCGTTGTCATTTCTCTTCTCGTCATACTGCTCCTCGTCGTTGTCATTTCTCTTCTCGTCATACTGCTCCTCGTCGTTGTCATTTCTCTTCTCGTCATACTGCTCCTCATCGTTGTCATTTCTCTCCTCGTCATACTGCTCCTCATCGTTGTCATTTCTCTCCTCGTCATACTGCTTCTCGTCGTTGTCATTTCTCTTCTCGTCATACTGCTCTTCATCGTTGTCATTTCTCTCCTCGTCATACTGCTCCTCATCGTTGCCATTTCTCTCCTCGTCATACTGCTCCTCATCGTTGTCATTTCTCTCCTCGTCATACTGCTCCTCATCGTTCTCTTCGTCATTTTCCTCTTCCTCTTCTTCGTCATCCGTCTCCTCATCATTTTCCTCTTGCTCTTCTTCGTCATCCGTCTCTTCATCATAATAACAGTTACAGCATCCTTCTGTCTTTTGCCTCAACTCTGCCATAAACGCCCAAAAATCGGGTTCCGGTTCTTCTTGCTGCAAAACAAAAAATAGCATTTATAATATAATATAAATACAAGGGAGACAATATACATTTACAGCATTAGAATTAACATATTTATGATGATCAGGCAAGATAGGCAGGACAAGCGAATCGACAACCGAGGGAATCATTTAATACAGACAATTAATAAGTCTGATAAAGTTCTGAAAGAAAAATATGACAAAAAACCCAAGTCCTTTGTGACATCGCTTTTTTTCTCCGGAGCCGGCGAAACGGTGGTATATGTAAGCTGATGTGATTTGTAAACGTGATTGAGAAAAACAAGTCAAATTACCGGAAAAATACTGTTTGGGAACAGTGTTTCCTCTTTTGTTTTTTTCTCATCTTTTTTCCCTTCTATAGCGAGGTAATGTGATTCAGCGGGTTGTGTGTTCCAGGTGTAAGAATCAAATGGCCACCAATACGGGAAAAACTTTCTCCCATCAAATGTTGTATAATACTGTAATGTAAAATAGTAATAATGATATAACACAAAGCCATAAACTCTAAAATAATTTTGTCTCGCTGTTTATTTTCAAGTTAATAAATTCATACAAAGTTCTAAATGGCCATCAAATTACGGTGTTTCGGTGGGGCCGTCATTTTATCGTCATTGCGACCTCTTGGGCTAGACCACGACAACGCGAAAACGCGATGCAAGATCGCGAAACAAAAAACCGAGATCGCAAAAACACGATGCGAGATCGCGAAAGTACGATGCGAGGATATTAATTTCGCGCTTTCGCATCGTACTTCGCATTGCGACCATCGCATTGTTGTTTCTCGTTCCCTCATCGTGATTTCGCGTTTTCGTGGTATCACCCTCAGGACAGCGACACTCCAAAAACACGATGCGAAAACGCAAAAACACGATGCGACCCTGAGTGCGATCTTAATAAAGCACCCTCGAATTGTACTTTCGAGATCTCGCATCGTGTTTACGCGTTTTCGTGGTCTCGCTCTCCTCAAGGTCAGCAAACACTATCGTTTTCAATATTTTTTATAAGGAGTCTCCTTGATTGATTCACTTTCTAGGCAATGTCAGATATGGTCTCGGGAAGAACAGTGGTTTAGGGGAAAAGCGACGGACTCCATTTCCTGAGAATGCGGGTTCGAAACCCACCATGGATGAGATTCATCAGCAGTTTCCCAAATCCACAATCGACTCGTTGGCAAACCAGGAAGCAGTCATCGAGCGTTGCAAGAACGTTTTTTATAATCGATGTATAACTATAAGTTTAAACTAAGGAATGATCTTTTGATGAAGTATATATATTGAGTACATGCCATGCCACCATGACGGTTGTTTCTGCCTTAAATTTATATTTGAAGATTATCATCCGTGCCGCTTGACTTATTTACTTGTGTCTAACCTCGGTGTGTAGAACTGATCTAAAACAGGGATATGTTGCTTTGTATTATTTTAATTTAGATTTCAGTTTTCATCTAAAAAGACTGTCCTTATCACATTTCGTAATTTTCGAAGTCGAGAATATATCATCTTGGATACATTAAAATCATTCATGATTTTAACCATTGATGTAACATAATGTTACTTAGGCTACATTACAATTATGTTTTTTATAACGAACAAGTGTACGAAAATTTAAAATTAAAGAATGTAAGTAATAGAATTTTAGATATTTGAACAAATTGATAAGCAATATATTTACTCGGTGTACATTCGAAAAAAAACTACAACAGGGCATAAATAAATATAAATCCTTACCATACGCCTAAGATATGTGTTCATAAAGTAGCCCCGGCTTGAAGAGTAGCACAGCGATTGCACATAAGAATCTATCGTGAAATTGGTCTGCACGACCTCAATATTATCTTCCATTGTGAACGGCTTTGTGTTTGGCTGCGTTGCTATGAATAACAGACGTTGGAGTTTTACGTCATGACGTTGCGTTACGTCACAAGTAGAAATGGTTGAACTATGTTAGTTTTTAAGTGGCAAGAATATAATAGAGTTCTCAATTTAAATTTAGACATAGAATATCACAAAAATATTGTAAATAGAAAAACAGAAATATTAAACATTTTTGAAAATATAAATATATAAATATATGAGTTGTTTTGGTATATTGTTCATGAATTTCAGAGTTCTCATGCAAACGGTTTTTCTTTTGTTTTAGTATGTGTTTGGTAATTAGAACATGAATTAGTCTAAACTGAGCTTGCAAACATTTACTACATCCATAGCTAAATGCATTTATTTACTAAAATCTAGGTGGCAATAAGTATTTCCCGAAAAAAATCTATTTTTTGAAATTTTAGCCTGTTTTCGCCATTTGCAATGTTTGCGATACCTTAATTACGTCACTGGCTTTACTGGCTTTCGCCGCACCGTAGGGGGTTCGATTCCCAGTGTGGACAATATCATTTAAATATACTTAGAAATAGATACTGGACCTGCAACCTTTTGGACATGTTTTACTGAGATTATCTCGATACTGTAATTGCTTGGCGAGACTTTCTTGACTCTAAACCAGGGTTGAAGACTTTAAAACTTAGATTGGAAACCAGTCTCAAATCTCAAGCATCTGATTGGCTGAAATGGCAACCAGTCGCCATTTCAGCCAATCAGATGCTTGAGATTTGAGACTGGTTTCCATGCTCAGTTTTATAACCTTGGGTATTGATATACTGGGCTGTATGTTTTTCTGTTTGCTTGACGGGGTTGCAATGATGCTGGATTATCTTGGCGGGGTAAGCTTTCCATTGAACTAACGTGATGGGTGCCTTGATGACAATGGACTAACTAATGACCGGGCCAACTTGTTTCTTGAAAAAGATAGTGGCGCAAACACGATACTTGGGCTCGCTTGGCGGGGCAAACTTTATACCCTGGGTTCACCTGACTGTCATAGGTAAACTATTTTTTAAAAAATCTGTTGTTGTGTTTTTGCAATATTTAAAACAAGCGAGTATCTGTAAAATTTATTATTTAATAATTACGCAAAATTGGCAACTTTGTTAAACTATTTCAGATAAGGAACTTGTATATACATGTGATGTCGTAATATACACAAGAAATATTTGTATGATGACTAACAATAATCAAATAAAATTCTCATAACATCTGTCTTATTATTTATTGTTACATAATTATACATACATAACTTCGATGTTCATGGTTTAAATAAAAAACTGATTTTGAATGCTATTTTTTCATGGTAAGTAATACATATCAGTTATAGATAAATAAATCTGGAATTAGTGTTAATGTATGAGTTAAATGGATCACATTCCCAACAATATCACCCCAACCTTGGATGGTCCCTGAAAGTAGTCTTACTTGATCTTGACAGTCTATTTACCGATTTATGATTGATTTTGTGTTAATCAAATGAGATCAGGGTTTTTTCATAAGTCGGCCTTGTTTTTCAGAGTCAATGATGCACAGCAAGTTCTGCAACCACAAGTTAAATGTAAATGTAAGTCTTGTAATAATGATAATGTAGGCGTTGACTTGATATCTTGCACAATAGCCCTCCACTGCTTCACGAATGGCCCTTCACACATGGACAACTCCACCATGAAAGATTGTTGCAGTCCGCCAACACTAAGCAACAACTCTCTCCATTCATTGGATGTCATTCTAATCGATGACAGTTTGACGGTGATACTCCGTGGTAACTGACCGAGACTGAAAAACAGTTGCCGCCAAGCGGCAGGTAATATTGTCACGCACTGTAACACTACACGTGTTAGATTTGTCATAGAAGGTGAAAAGCGGGGTATGACGTCACCCTCATCGATCCACGCAAGCTTTATATACTGAAGCCGAGTTAGCTCGCCGATACCGAGGAACAGCTGTTCACTTGCAGCAGACGACATTTTCACATCACAAAAATGCACACGCTCTAGCTTGTTCAGACGATGTAGGTCCAACGTGACGTCACAATCACGGTACTGATCCCTGTGGTCCGTACAGTTTGTGCTCTCGAGCTTGAGCTGTGTCAGTGTTGTTGTCTGGCTGATATAAGCGTAGAGACGTTCAATGTTACTGTGAGACGTTGTAACGGGATAAAGATATAGTGATTGTAAGCACGCGAGTCCTGCGAATGCAGTTATACTAAGATCGGACAGAGAAAAACCTTCATACCCTGATAATGTCAGACATAACAATGTACGGGCTGACTCGGTGAGGATGTCAGCCAGCCATTTCGGTTCCTCGTCACATTCGTCTACCCTCAGTGTATTCAGGGAGGTGAAAACACCAGGATCCAGGGACTGCATTACGGCCGCTGTTTTCTTATCTAATGATAGCTGTAGCGATTTCATGTTACCTTTATTAAAATTTATTACTGAGTCAAATGCCGTTGGATAATCTTCTGTGAAGCTGTATTTATCGAGCAAGATATCGGGAAGATAGATCGCATAACTTTCATTTCCATTTCTCGCACTTTCTTGAAAGCACTGCACCTGCATTGAGTGGTAAGATTTCATTGTTCTCGTGTCTTCATAATCTATATGCATGTTTGACCTATATCGACATGTAACAGGGTCACGTTCAACGACCTTCTGAAACTCACCGGAAATACATTTATATACTTCCGGATTCATACCGCATACAAATACAAATAGATTTTCCATTTCTAATATGCTTGAAACAAACTTTACAAATAGTTAATTTTATTGGTTCATTGTTCCATTCAGACGATATGTATAAGGCAGCCATAAATTCATGTACTGATTTGTGTTGAAAGGAAACTTTATACCGTTTTACTGATATTTTGCTACTGTCCTTAGTTTGACTCAACAGTCCGATTTTCAGACTTAAGTCGAGATCCTGCTCTGTCAGAAATTTCAACACAGTTGTGTTCTCAATTACTAATCTAGATTCTTTTACCTCATGGAATAATGTATAGAACGCTAACTTTCCGAGCTTTAAAAGTAAATTCAAATATTTGTTACACAACTCGTTATTTATAATACATTTTGTGACTGTAGCATTAAGTTGCATGTTTTCAGTGGGAAGGATCGGTGTATTTTTCTTTTTCAAACCACGCATGAGTGTTAATTCGACGGTGTTACTGTACGTTTCACATTTTGATTCTCCAATACTAAGACCATCTAACCATATGCATATAAGCTGAAGTAATATGTAAGGAATCATACAAGTATCTTCGAGATTTACTGAAGAGACTTTTCTGTCGAAATCGATTAAATCAGGCTCGGGTGTGTCTCTGGTTTTGCTTAGAAGTTTCACTGCATTAAGTTTCAGTTCTTTAGACGCACCTTCATCCAGCTCGGAAATCACGGCATGACTGTCAATAAGGTTTGGTGTCAGCCCTAAAGTACTCATCTTCCACGGCCTGGTTGTCGTCAGTTGGATGAGGCGTTCACGGTAGTTGTTGTGTGGAATTCCGGGTGTTTGCGGACATTTCTCCGGATGCACCCACTCGTCCAGACCATCGAGGATGGCTAGACAAGTTTTGGTTTGTAACATTCTTGAAAGAAACTCTTTTGAAAATCGTTCTTTGCCTGGTAAATTTTGTGTGACAAGCTGAAGAATAAGCTCATCGAGAAGGCACATGTCACCCTGAAAGTCTCGCAGGTGTAACAAGAATAGTAAGTCGAAGTGTTTAAGTGTGTTAATATCGTTCTGGTGAAGTTTGCTGCCAGTTAACGTGTTCAGATTCTGAGCCTGACAGCACGTCATAGCTATCTTTTGAGCAAAGGACGTCTTCCCGTTGCCAGCGCCAGCCTCGACGTATAAATTTTTATAGGGAACCTTCTTGTTTTTGAATAACTCCCGACATGACGAGATCCTCTTCTTTTCATGTTTATTTCCCTGTCCAAAAGCACCCGACTTTATAAACACTGAAATCGGTGGTTGCACATACAGCTCATTTAAAGGAACAGCATTTTCTTCTAACAAAGGTGAAAGAGGGAATTCCTTATCATGGTAGAAACTTTCGAGTCCTTCCTTAAGTTCTGTAATCATAATAATAAATAGTGCTTATTTCATCGCGTCAAAAATTCGTAAAGCATGTCATTTATAAGTATATTAATGAATTAATTTATAGTTATTGTTTGACTCCAGTGGCTCTGGTCTCGGTAGGGAAATTGAGTACCCAACTTTTTGCTTGACAATTCTATTAGCTTCTTATGTTTTTATATGTTCCTGTGCTTTTGCATGCTACATTGTCAAGTTGATGGGTGGGTTGGAGCTAATTCACAAAGGCAACTTGTTTATGTTTGACCCGATATCCAACACTTAAAGTTCGTTACCAATAACTAGAAAGTCACGTAATATGAAAAGCAAATTTTAATATAATCATGGAATAAGGGCTTTCACGAGCCACTCGACTTGTATTTAACCAGATATATCATAAGACTGAGTTAATTGTTTTCATTTAACCAGATATATCATAAGAATGATTTAATTGTTGTCGTTTAACCAGATATAATTATCATTAGAATGATTAAATTGTTTTTCTTTAACCAGATATATCATAAGAATGATTTAATTGTTTTCGCATTAACTACACGTTTTAATGTTTACCTTCGTAAAGTCTACCTTCCTCCGATATTGCTTTCACGCGCTTTCTTGCGAAGTATCTCCAGTAGATTCGATGTGTCCTGTCCTTCTTCTGTCATCTCCAAAACCTCAAGTATACCGTCTTGGCCTGTTTTTCGAAGTGCCTTTTTCAAATGTCTGTATGCGTTGTCCCAATGTTTTCGAACAAAGTCTAAAAGGAGTCGGTTCTTTTCACTCGTTGTTTGCAATTCCTATACCAAAATGAACACATTTCTTTTTATGCTTTGAATAAATAATATTTCGTATGTCAACAAATTGCCTTACACAAAATATTGTGTTACGGTACAGTACAGGTTTTTAAGCTACAAAAATCCCATTTATTATAAAGTAATCATGCGGGGGTCTCGACAACAACAGTTCTCAATAATCAGCCGACTATTCAACAGGCTGGCTATCTGAGCCATTTTTCTCCTCACAATCGTAACAACTATCTTGTATTGTATTCAGACTTGATATTTAGAGGTATCGTGTTCATGCAAATCTCGTACTTCAGACTGGTACCACAAGACTGTATTTTCTGGGTGAGTCTATTTATGATATTCTTACTTAACTTTTTTCATTAAAAACATATTGCATGATATATGTTCAAATTCAATATTGTTTCATTAAAGTACAAAAAAGGTACATTCAAATGATCCTTTGCACAACATTTGGAACAAAGATGGGTCCATCTGCTGCTTGGTTACATGAATTACAAGACAAATACTATGCTGACATATGTAAAACAGATGTGATAAAAATATCAGTGGTGTAAACGTCGAAACATTGTTGCTTTCTTTTATTTTAGGTGCTCGACTGTCTATTGAACCTTGGTTGTATACAATCCCTGATGGAAGTTGATACTTTGTTGAAAGTGCCAGTGTAACCGATTGTTCAACAATCGTATCCTTTTACTTTTTTTAAGTAAAATGATTACAGAAAAGTAACATACCATTATATCCCTTATCATAGTAACAGGATGTCCCAGTTTTAGAAATTGTTTTAGTATGGGATCTGGCTGTAGACAGTCAACCAGTACCGGAAACATTGAATCTAATACTGCCACTGGCGAGGCCATGACTGTCACTATCTCTGCAGAGTGTCTTCCTACAGAATAAATCTTTTATGCTTGATTAATTGCTTCACTTGGAAACATACTAAAAATATTAAAAAAAAACAAACTTCATGCATTATTAACCCAGAATTAAATAGGCAAAAATAAAAGAAATGATTTCCAAATCATGATTCTATCCAAATTACCAATTACAGTCCTTTTAAAGAACTTTCAATTATGAAGAGAGAAGTTAGTAGTTTGATTAATTTGTCATCTTTTTACGCGAACAGGAACAGCACGGACAAACACATTTTTACAAATATCTCATTTTGTAGACATTTGTTAGACAAAAGAACCTCACATATTCTTGTCAGTATCATATAAGAAAAAATGTGGGTATTTAAAATTGTATTTTGTGTTGCTTAGTTTTTGTTAAGATGTAAATACCTATAGAATTTTAGGGAACTTTATATCTTCTTAAATGTTCTAACTTTTCTCAATGTATGTAAAATAAAGATACGCTATTACAATTTATTTGCGCAAAACTCTTTTGAACTGCATATTGCCGCTAGAGAGATTTTGATCATTTTCATTTTTACCGATGACAGTGCAATGGCGAGTGCAATTGCACCTTAAAGAGATGATGATTACAACAACAAGTAAATGTATTTACCTGTAGAACTTCCACTACGTGCTCGCTGGTTTATTTTAGAAGCACACGAACCCATGCCTGCTGCAGTGTTAAGGTTCAGTTAAAACCTGTGCACCTGAAAGAAGCACCTGAAAGAAAATGATTACAGAAAAGTAACATACCATTATATCCCTAATTATAGTAACATGATGTCCCAGTTTCAGAAATTGTTTTAGTATGGGTACTGGCTGCAAATTTAAACATATTTTGTTTCCTTTTTTTACCTTAAAATTACAGCAGGTTAAATTATAATTAAGAAAAAATAATGTGTTAAGTTGTACGTACCATCTATGAAATTCTGCCTCAACATGAACTATTTGTTCAAACCAAATTAAAAAGTAAATAAGCAACTAAAAAGATATTTTAATCAACACTTCCTTGCACCGAATCGAACGTCAGCTATGAGTGCGCAATGAATAATTTCACGTGACAAAAGTGTCCTCATGTTCTTAACTACATTTAATTCGAATCACAAAAATTTCATTAATAACTTTAAACTTAGTGTTTTGTTTTGATTCATAACAGTTCCAAATTAGGTTGACCTACTACCCCCACTTAATTTGGGTTTATGGAACAAAAGCACGCGTCAAAAATTCCGTTCATTAAAATTCCGTCATATATGCGTTTCCATTATTGCTAATTTACACGGTCAATCAAACCGAAAAGTATTTTGTGTAACGGTGGCTTTCAAGGTCTCTTTTTCAGCTTTCAAGTAGATTTAACCTAAATAATGTTATAGATAAAAAAGATCAAGAACCGCATTCGGGTCTCAGGGGTTCAGTATATGGTAAAAATTATTAGTACTCATTTATTGCGGAAGTAGTTTTGTGTGTGTGTGAAGTATATTAAAATTAAACATTCTGGAATAATTAAACACATCTAATCGATATGATTCTACAGCTCACAATTGCATGAAAAAACAACTCTGAATTTCACTTAGAGTTTATTTTGAACAATGAGTAATTAAGGTTGTCGACGTATTGTTCTAACGAGCCAACATCCGGTTTCATTCAGCTCATCAATAAGAAGTGCTTCCTGTTAGATATACAGCATATGTTAAGATAACTTTCAGAACACTTAAACATTTTATGTCCTTTATGAGTGCTTTTACAAACCTTTCTACAAGGAAGATTAAGGCAACGGATAAAAGTATTTATGTTAGCCCGTGCAGGTGGTGATGGCGTCGAAGGAGGTTTTTAGAAGTTGATGAGGAGGCGGACCAGCAACAGTAGTAGCAGAAGTAGAAATGATAATCATAAATAATATTAATAATAACAACAACAACAATAAAATAATAATGCTAATAATAATAATTACAACAACAACAACAATATTTATTACAACAACAACAACAATAATAATTGTAATCTTATTGTTAATTACTGTTATATGTATTTGAGTGCCATGTGCGTTTTGTTGTGTTTGGGTCTGTTTTTATCAACACGTTTATAAAACAATTCACAGTACCTTATAAACGGAGTAATAATAAAGGCATAATGAATTCTAAAAGTATGTTCTTAATGTAAGAAAAATGAAATTAACTTAGATGAATATGTATAGCGTTTAGGCTAAATACTTTAAATAGTACCTAAGTTTCCTGCCGCGAAATCCGATTTTTTTTTAAAACAACCATTTTTAATATTTGTTAAAACAATTCTGACTAACACGCTCAATTGTGTCCATGTCCCAATCAATGTGCCTCTATAAAACATGTTTAACGCTTTAGCATTCGCCGAATCAAATTTGGTTAACAGTTTCATTTGTATGGCATTGACACTTTTGAATGCTTTTGATGAGTGAAAATGAACACAAAGCCGTCCCTAAAACCTTATACCATACACTCATTTATATTCATAATTATTAATAAACTATCTCATATTGGCCCAGCAATTCTCACATTGGCCCAGCAACTCCCGTATTGGCCAAATTTAGTCTTCATATGAATTTGATGCTTTCATTCTGATAATTAATAAAATTGTCATTATTCAAGTGAACTCACATTGGCCATGTTATGGGCCCCGGGCAGTCATATTTACCCTCGGCCTTCGGCCTCGGGCATATATGACTACCCTTAGCCCAATAACAAGGCCATTATGAATTCACATAATTTATAACATTATAATATAAAAAAAGATTCATATAAAATAAAATTTAATGTTGTCTTTTTGTGAATTAGTATGTAAGTTCACTTTCATTTCTTGTCACTGATAAGTCTGCTTTGTGTGAATGGCCTAATGACGTTTACTAAATTGGCACAGGCTGGTCATCCCGAATAATGATAAAGATGAAAAGGCAACTTCGAACACGCCAAATACGAAAATATTACAGACTCGTTTTGATTGAGCCTGTTCATGGCCAGTTATAGAAATGCATATTACTTCCCACGCCGCGGGTAAGCTCAATTCGATATTAACACCAGTACTTAGAAAAAGTTCGATCCATTCAAAACGATGCATATAGCGGTGGCCATGGAACCTTCAATGAGGTATTTTTTATATTATAACCGTTCAATCTTCATCTTAGTATGGACTCCAGAGAAAAAGAATGAGTTTCCCCTTTAGAAACGAAAAAAAAAAACTAAACAGAATAGAATTTTGACAGCGGATGTGAAAATTTACATCCTACATTTTTCAGAGATTGCCAAAATCAGAAAGTAAAAAGCAGGAAGTACCGGGTATATCTTTTGGTCGATCGATTAATCTTCAAGTCTATTTTGAAAATCTATGCCTGAACGACCTTCAGAGGATCTAACTGATAACAGCACTGATTGAATGATAAGAGGTGATCACGTGATCCTCATCGTTTCATTCAGACGGGTGAGTTCTTTCGTAGTTCCGACTGCACAGATCGTTTTAGATTTTCACGTCAGAGGTTCTCGATCTGTTCCCGTAGTGTGTAGCGAATTTGACACCTTCGCAGTATGATTGTTGGAGACTTCTGTTCGATAATGTAAGTTTCTCTTTATTAAAAATTTAATGTTTTTTTTTCTTGTGAGCGGACAACATAAACATATAGGGTTTTAATTAAAACAGTTCCTTTTTCAATATGGTAATTTCCTGATAATTTAAATTATTAAATTATTTAAACTGCCACTTATATTCAAGGCTGGTTTCATATTTAGTGGTAGTAGTTGGTTACCCAATATTTGCATAAATTTCTTGGAGCAATGCTTACGACAGAGATAAATATCGTAGATAAACTTTGCCAATTCGTTGCTGATGAGAATGGACAATTGCGAAATTTCTTTCTATTTGACTTGGAATGACATCGAATAGTAACCCTGATAATTCGTCTTTTGCTTAAGATGGAAAACGTCCTCTTGCCGATTAAACCACCAAGACATAATTATTTAACGAACATCGAGACTGTTAACTTTGAAGATTCCTTTTTTGATGAGGATTTTCAAACTTTATACATTTTAATCCAACATAAAAAAATCAGATGGAAATAGCAAAACAAGATTATGTTTTATCCGGATTCTCCACTTTTGAGTTTAATTCTACCTCAGATTTAAAAGCTGAATGACTATGTATATTTTGAAAGTCCTCAAAGGCAAGTCGCCAACAAAGCATAATGTATGACGAAAATTGCAAAAGAATATCTAACTGATTCTGACAAAAAACTTTAGAAAATTTCAAACACTAGTTATATGCTGAAACAAAAAACCTCTGCTGTAATTGACAGCAATGAAAATATTTCACCACATACCAAGTAGGTAGAATAAAAGGTTTCATCAACTTTGCCCGCCACTAGACTCAGACATACTTTCCCAAAATGCCATGCGACTGTTCGTGTTAAAGAAAACGACAAGGCAATTCACTAAACAGCAACAACAACAGCAACGACTACTTCTTCTACTACAATAAGCGCAGAGTGGCGCAATTTAACGTTTGGCCCTTCAGTCAAACCTGAATTGTTATAGTTATAACTTAGCAGAAGAGATAGTTGAAGATTGGCTATGAGCAGAACTTTACTCGAATTGAAAAAATGAAAAAAACCCCAAAACAATAGGTTTTCAAAACAAAAATAGTGAACAATGAAAAAAACGGATCACTTTTAGATAAATAAGTCCTCAATATATAATGAAACATATTTAAGTTAAACATTAGCCAATACAAAAAATGGTCCGATTAGTTTACAACAAACCTTTAATATAGGAAACCCTATAAACATTTCTACAGAACTCTTGTTTAAACACTATTGCGTTCCTGGTACATTTACAGCTAGCAAATATAATTTGAATACTATTTTTCAATACAAAATAATATTATATTGAAAAGATAAGTATACTATTAAGAGGAGCGACTTTTATGATTGAGAAACATTTGTTATCTCTAGACTCTTCAATCATATTACTTCTTCTTTCGAAATCGGAACTTGAAATAACAAGAAAAGTATAACACAGATGTGTTATATGTGGACGACATTTAAAAGATGTTAGATGTTGGGTGTAAGAGTTCATGCAGGTATTATCATAGCACTAACCACATTAAATGAATTTGCTCTATTTAAATTCAACAGTATCTTTCAAAATTGTCCTACCACGTACATGGCAATTCCTTTGGTACTTTCCGGATGAAAAATCTATACTAACTTTCTATATTCAGCATCTTGATCATGTAAACAAGGGGGGGGGGGGGAATGGGAGGGGATGGGGATGAGTCACAGTTATTCTGAACAACAGAAAAAAACCTACAAAAATGGTAAATACAATCATTATTTACTTTATAGACACGAAATCGCCTTCTTGTAAAACAGAAACCCACTAGAACCGTCAATTTCAATTTCAACATCAGAAACGTTTGTAAACAAAGAACCATCATAATAAAGGTCACATTCACGCGTCAAAAATCAAGTCATAGGATTGCCAATATTCGTAAACAGAACACAAACTTCAATATCATCCAAGAATAACTATCTGAACAATGTCTCTTACTACATGTACACTCTTTCTATAACTGCTTACAACAATAAACTTTCAATTCGCATAATTAAAAGAAAACACAGACTCATCGATCTATTTATATAATCTATATATATACATGTTTATATTTATATTTATAGTTAAGGGGAGATAATTCAATTCAGTATCTATATTTATATACTCAATTATAAATAGCCTGACCTTGATCTTAACGTACATACAACATGGTTCCCGTTCATTACTCAACGATCTATATATAAAGCCAGGCCACATGGTTCTCAGCATTCGCTAAACACCTCTATTTAAAGCCGGGCAACATATCCCTTGCGCCGGCCTAATTGTACTATAGTAAAGATAATCAAGTAATAGTTACATAGAAATAATATATTATGACCCATCATTCGTCCAGAAAATACCCCCTGATAACTTAATTGTTTGTTACTTTTTACCTTGGAGAAGCTTGAACTTTTCAATTCTATTCTCGAAAGGGAAGTAAAGTCCTCGGCTTGCAACAGATAAAAATTATCTCGTGTTTGAGTGAAATATGCTTTGGGTTTTCTCCACTTCAAAAACTCCATATGTAAACATTATTAAACCGTGTCATGCATTTTCATTGGTGTTATAATTATACATTTATAATTATATGTTCCCACAAAATGCATAATAATCAAATTCGCCTACTTAACATTTTAACGTAATTTCAATGGATTTCAACTTCCCGAAGACATTTTTCCGTACGAAGTAGTTACTTAATTACTTTGAAAAAAGTGAAATATGCATATTAGGAGTCGCCACACTCACAAAACACAGCCTCTCCACGCAGCGAAAAAGAAAAGATGAAAAGAGAGCACGTGTTTTATAAATTCAAATAAGACACCACAAACAATTGACGAAAAAGAAAACCCCACAACATTAGAACGGTCAGTGGCTAAACAATTTGCCACTGCGGGTTTAAACCAGGTTCTAGGCATCACACTTGCCCCAACAGGTTCTCATATCAACAAACAAGTACACGTTGTCTTGTTGTAATAACTCCAATCAACCGTCAAAGTTTACTTTTTACTATCACAATGGGATAAAATCTAACGGTGTCTGACGTACCTTTAATGGTGGAAATTTGTGGCTGTTTCCGATATTACGTTATAAAACGTTAAATTTTGCTAGTAGTGCGGATATTTTTACACTGTGAGCACATTAAATTACATTTACACCTGACCCGGTGTTTAGTTCAAGCTTCCTAGCTATAATAACAAAAAGTAGTGATACAAAACCTGACAGTGTTTGTCTTGTTTTTTTGTTTTCTCTCGGGAAAATCTGTTGTTGTCTTAAAAATCTGCCAGGAATGTGCTCCGGTGGAGCGATTTAGGAGAATATACTTTTTAGCAAGATCCGAATAAACTCGCACTATGGACGGAAATGCGTTTGACACGCTTACAAGTCAGACATTTGACCATAGAGAAATTTGTCTTGTTTAAGTAGTGACCTGGTTAGATTCTAAGTCTCCTACAGGAATTAAAAAGGCTCACTACTTAGATATACCGTAAATGCTATATAATTATTTGATTTGGAAATTTGTCGACTAAAATTTAAACTGTTTGAACTTGATAGGTGTATAAAATCAGTCGATTTGCTTGTGTTCATTTCGATGCTCTTATCTAGGAAAACATTTTAGTTTTACAAAATACCCATGTACATTTAAATATACTTTCAAACTATTAAGCATTGAATTTTATTAATGAATATGTTTTAGTAACGCAAACATTTTAATAAACTCTCTTCAATATTGCCGATAATTTAAATCGATTTCAAAGGTGTCGTCTTCATATTGTTAGTTAAAATGTGACTGTAAAACTATCAGGCGAGATAAAAAGTGATCCCATTTTGAATTCAATGAAGAATGAGGTGATTTAAAACGAAAAGCGGAATAATATAGTTTTGGTTCTTATTTACTTGGTGCAGCATTGCGTTCTAGACTAAGAGACGTTCACTTTATACATAACTTTAATTTGTTTAAATCTGACACCTGATATCATTTCATTGCGATAACAGATGAATAATAAGAATTTCAAGATAAGGCACATTTTATGGTGGATATTCTTGTTTGTTAATTGAAAAATAAATAGCGATGATAATTAT
Source organism: Corbicula japonica (assembly GCA_038501625.1). Classification (NCBI taxonomy): domain Eukaryota; kingdom Metazoa; phylum Mollusca; class Bivalvia; order Venerida; family Cyrenidae; genus Corbicula; species Corbicula japonica. The sequence continues at coordinate 22,355 of JAZAYU010001104.1, read as the reverse complement.
TTAAATATTATTATTGAATTTTTTTTATGACAAAATTAATTAAAAATTTGGTTTTTCTTTCAGCGATTTCTCACACATGAGTGATACATTATCTGTTCAAAGATGGGATGTGGAAGCTCATCAGTAGTCAAAATAAAGGGAGATAATTCAAGAGAAATACGAAAAACAGATGATACAATATCTAACTCGGCTGCAAGTCATAGTGAATTAAACAAAGTAGTTGAACTTGAAATAAAGGTAACAATACTCTTGAAAAAACATTATTATTATTATTATTATTATTATTACTATTGTGATGATGATGATGATGATGATGATGAGGAGGAGGAGGAGGAGGAGGAGGAGGAGGAGGAGGAGGAGGATAATGATGAGGATGATGATGATGATGGCATATTTAATCATCTCTGTGTCTGCACTGAAACCCATCCAATGTCACCAAAAATGAAAGCAAAATAGCACAAAACGATCTACACCAAGTAAAATTTAGCGTATGTCCCTATACAGAGCATAAACACAAGCCTGATATTGTTCTGTAAGCAGTAAACGGTAACTGTCGTCATAATGGCCTTTAGAGATTGAAACCGAAGTCTTTGAGGCCGTATATTTTGTAGATAAGACACTACATAGGGCTCACCTTTCCCTAGATTAAGAGCTTCAATGTGACAAACTATGTTACATTTGTATTAGGACAACTCCAAGTTCGCTGTATTTGAGAACTTTTTCGACTGTCACATATTTAGAACGAAAGTATGTTTGCCTTGTCTGCGCGTTGGGCATTCACACATTTAGCTCCAGAAGTGTTTATAGGTTAAAAGTCTGTAGTTATTGTTAAACTAAAATATTCATGTAACATTCAAGAACTTTAAAACTCGTATTTATGTATTTCGGACATAAGAAACATCGGTTTGCTGGCAATTTTGAAATCGAATGAAGTTTAGTTGCCTGTAATGACGCGCACGTTTCCTTCCCGGTCGATACCTCACCTCATCCAAGAAAATCAAAAATAATAGTATAAACTATTTTACATTGTTTAATATAGATCCAATATATTAATAAATATTTTTATCTTAACCTTCAACATCAAACTCATTTCTGCGTGAATGTTATAATTGAGCTAATTGTTTATTGGAAACATTTTAGACGGGCTTTCAAGGCACATAATACATGTAATATGAAATAAGCTAATACTATTAAACTATGTTATATATCAGTTAAATGAAGAAGAGCACTATACAGATGAACAATGCGAAGACGAACACGCGGAAGTTGGAAAAACAACCGCCGATGCTTTATCTACAAACGGCTTTAACGAAGATGAGAAAGACAGCGAAACTAAACGAGAAAAAAATGTCAACGAAATTAATGAAAATTCTGCAGAAATATCAAACGAAATAGATACAGGTAGGAAAATGCTAGAAAAAAAGTCAGATGAAAGTAAATCGGTAGACAGAATATTTACTTACTTTATGTGAAACTCAGCTTTGTAAGGCAAATATGGCATCTCAACTTTTCTCAGGTATCGGTACCGCAAGTTAAGGGAATCTTCTAGGTCCCTTCGTAGATCATTGATCTATTCCAATATATAAATGTATTCTTTATAAAAATATACATAATATTTCTTTCAACCATATGTTAGAAAATTTTATTTAATTACCGAAGAAAAATTAAGGAAATTACGATTTTTTCGACTGCTATAATATAATACACCATGTCACTTTCTGGACATTCTACAAAATATAAAACAGCGCTTTGCAATGCTTAGTGGGCTTTTCTCCGTTTTTAGTTTAAAAAATTGGTAGAAATAAATGAATGTCTAAAATATTTTCAAAAGTTGTTTGCGTTCTGATTTAACATGTGTATTCCTGCCTTCGCGGTATTACTATACACTGGTCACAGAATGGTTAAAGAAAACTGTCCATTTTGCATATTCAAATGTTTGAGCTTGCATACTGATATTTACAACATTGTCGAAGATGTCAATGTCACCAAAAATTTATAGATGTGTTTTCTTTTCGGCCACTTTGACGGCCAAAGACTGGTGTAAGAATGATGTGCCACAGAACCTAGTTTTAAGTCCTATTCCTGTTGGCAAGTGTATGTCTGCGGTTTTCTTTCTTATAGTTTGAATTTCAAACTGTTAGTATTTATAATGTTTGCTGTTCATTTTTATAAATAAATAAAGGAAGACAAACACCAATATTTCACTACGCGTTTCGAGTTCATTTAAGGAATGATTCTTATTTTGGTGCGGTTCATGCAGATTGGACGTGCACGCGAGAGCTGGCAAATCCATAAAGCGCGCTAGCGCTTTGTGGTAAATTTGCCAGCTCTCGCGTGCACGTCCAATCTGCATGAACCGCACCAAAATAAATATCATTACTTATATTTACATTTTATTCATTTTTTTCTTTAAATAAACTTAAGTCGAACGCTTTCAAAAATTAGTATTAAGTGAAAAGGTCGAGTAATTCGTGGGAGTTGCCATGACGTTACTGACGTCATTACGGGTCATGCGATTCATGCAAAATGAACCGAATTTTTTTAAACGAAGAAATCAATAGGAATGTAAATATTTGACTATTCTTCAGGTGAATGTTATTATATCAACATCTGTTACCAATTCATTCATTAGGAATTCACCAGCAGAATGTTAAAAAGGAAAACTTAAATGAAAGCGGGGAAATGTTTCACGCTGATGTCGTTGGGGAACATTTAGCAACAATTGCACAGTCTAAAAAGGTAAGTAATTAGTTAAACGATTTTCTATGGGGCGGCGCATTTATCATTAATTGTGTCACAAATTTTGTGTAAACTCCGTCAATTTCTTTTTCTCCCTTCCGACCGCTTTAAATCACTAACACTTCTAGCAAGGAACTGTCCATACATGCATAATTATGTAAGTTCTTTTATAGCTACGAAGTAGACAATGGTAAAATATACTCTTATTTCTTTTATCGATGAAGTATCTTTGTAAAATTAAAATCATTAAATATGCTGGTTATTAGAAAAAAAAACGCTTATTTTACAGCATTTGCATTCTTTCCTGGACCAAATTTACGGAAATTCACCCAAATGAAATATTGAAGCGTTTTTGTTTTGCTACTGAAAAATGCAAACATGAAATAAATTTATTTTCCATTGTTTAATGTCATCATCATTATCGTCTTGTATAATTTACATTAAACGTTTAACATCAGTTAAATGAAGAAGAGATAACAAACGCAAACGGAGAAGATCAATGCGAAGACGAAAATTCGGAAGTTGGAAAATCAATAAACAAGTCAGCTGCCGATACTTTATCTACACATAGTTTAAAAGATGATGATGAGAAAGCCAGTGAAACACAAACTGATGAAAATTCTGAAGACATGTCAAAGGAAATGAATACAGATAGGAAAACGCTAGAAAAATGCAAAAGTATATCGGTAGACATATTTACTTAACGATAAAAACGTATTCGGAAAATATTGTTTGTCTCCCTTGACGTATATCTATTTATCTAAGTTTATTATGTAAGAGAGGTACCACACTTTAAAATCTTCAATGGTAACCGTAGATTGAATCCAATATATAATTGTATTTAAAATGTATACAGCATGGTATTTCTAAAACTATATGTTAGAAAAAAAAGTGAAATATACATATCAGGGATGGCCACATCCAGCAGACACAGCGTCCCCACACAGATAAACATTAGAGAGGAATAGAAAACATGGTATTACAATAATCAAGTTCAATAAGGACGCCACAATTAACGAAAGTGAGAACCCGAGGGGTTACCGCCTTGGAACGGTCAGTGGCAAAACAATTTGCCACTAGGGATTTAAACCAGGTTCTAGGGTGCACCAACCTCACACTTGCCCCAACAGAACAATTTTATTTAATGACTGAAGAAATTTAAAAATCTATTTTGTTCGACTGCAATTCTAAAAAATACAATAGGTTAACCAACAGTACAGTCTACAAGATATACCTAGATCTGCATGCTTAGTGAGTCACCTTCAAAGATATTGCTTTAGTTATGTTGGTTGTACGACGATGGCTTGTTTGACTTTGCAGACCAAGATAACGTTTTACAAGAAAACGAGAAGGAAAGTGAAAAGCTTTCTCAATCTGATGTTGTTGGGGAATATTCAGCAATAGATGCACACGCTAGACAGGTAAGGTAATTATTTTGCATGCTGTCACCCGATTCAATGTTCACTTTTAATACAGACAAGTACATGTATAATATTTCAACTAAGTTAATTATTTCATAAATCAATGTTGTTCAAGATACTTAGTACTTGATTTTAAAATATGTTTCTTAGATTTTCTATATGATAAATGTTTACTTATTTATTCTGTTTCGTGAATGTCGCCATGTTGAAAATTCGTTATAATATAACCATGATAACAACACGGTATGTATCCAAATAATAGATGATAATAGCGGCTCGAGTTGTGGATGACAGTGAGAAAAGCGTAAGTAGTTTTACTTTTATCTTTTACTTTTGTCGATTTAAATCACGTTAGTGATTGCAATTGTTTGATAAACAATCACTATATGGTAATATTGTTCTATAAAAATGAATCTAAATTTAACTTTTTCTGAAGATGTCAAGGCAAGATTGCTTGCTTCAGTGAAGATAACAGCTGGCTACATTTAAAATTATATGAATTTGTATAATTTCTGTTGAATTTTTTGAAGATCAAAGTGTACAATGACTAGACCATATGTCCTTTTGGAAACATACCATCAAAAAATATCATTTAAATCGGTAAAGGGGCATAAAATAATAATTAATCGTTGATAAATCGCTAAAACTTATTTATCAAGTCTTAGCCCGTGATCAGTTACAGCTTTACATTTATTTAGGGGCTTAACGCTTTTGAGGGTCCTTGTCTAAGAATGTCGATGTTTTTGTTACCTATACATAATGGTGTACCCAGTGTGTCAACTTGTGTCTGGCACATTGACTGTGGGTTTTCCATATGTATATTCATACACAACTTTATGACTAGAAGACCTCAGTTTTGGGGCAATTTAACTCTGGGGGGATCACTACTTGCTATATCATTTCTAACAAATATTCTAATATAAGTTTTTCTGGCAAAAGACAATTAAAAAGTCACTAGTGACTGATTTTATTTATGTTAATTTTTATCCGTCTAGCAGAAAGATATCGATAGCTCTTCTTTATACTTTTCCAATAAACAATGCATTTCATTTCTCGTTTTATTCTGAATCTGTTATTTCTATTGGTTGCAAAAGAAACCACAATTTGTCAAGGAAAGAACTTTTACAAGCGTAAATCCCTTCATCAAAGAATATTTTGTTGAAATTCGGCCAACTAGATGAGGTGTCATTTGAAGACATTGTTGACACACACACGCACGGACAAAGAGCGAACATAAAACGCCATTTCACAGTTGAAAAATTATAAAAAACATCAAGTTTTGATACCTTTTCCTGAAGATAAAATAATAAGCCTGATTATTATTCAGTTTCAGCCACCTATTATCTTTATCAAATTTTACAGAAGCCAGCGATAATCCATCTCGCTTAGACATCTTTAGAAAAAGTAAGATTTAGATTCATTTTCACCGAACTGTGTTATAATGTTGTGATTGTTTACCAACAGAGGGTCAGTAAATGATCAACTACTTATGCCCTTTTCACTCCATGTTCTAAATAGAGATGGAAAATTGTTTCATTTTTAGCGATTGGTGGAATTTTCCACGTTCTTCGGTGGATTTCACCACGATGTAGGGACTGTCTGCAAAAACCATTGCAGTTTTATATGGCTTATGTTTGCCAAGAACAATTGCAATCACTAACTTAATTTAAATCGGCATAAGTAAAAGATAAAAGTAAAAATACCTACGCTTTTCTCACTGTCATCCAAAACTCGAGCCGCTATTATCATCAGAGACTGGCGTTATCATCCGAGCCCTGATTATTGGGATACATACCGTGAATAAACTCAATGGACAATGCTATAGTTTCATATTAGCCAAAGATCCTATCTATTTCAAATTTAAAATGTTTTTGATCCATCTAAAAATATTAATGCGCTGGATATACCATTTAAAATACCGGTAGTCTGATAAAACCCAACACATATTTAATAAGATAAAAAAACATAATCCTTCGTTGTTAGAATGTTTTTTTTATTTTTTAGGCACTAAATTCTGTTGGCAATTCTGTAGAGGATCTTGTGAGCTATATGTTATCTTTCTCAAAAGAGCCAAAGATTCTTGTGCGAGGGTTCTTCATCTGGATTGCTGAAAATATTAGGTAATAAATTCAAAAAATCACAACAAGTACATTATGCAAACATTTTTGATGGGTTGCGGAAGCTTTGGGTGAATGTTTTCAAATCCAAACACATGCTTTCCTCCGTAAAAAATGAAATATATGTGACAAGTTTGCTGAACTCGATGTTTTACATGACTAAAGTTTAGTTCATGAATGGAATATTTTAGCTTTTTCAAATTTTACAACCCATTTAAACTTGTGAAGCAATATGAGGCTTTTTTCTACACTATGCTAATTACCGTCAAGGGACACCACTCTCAAAGGCATCGTAATGCGAGGTAACTCTGTATATCGGTGGGCTCTCAGTTAAGCGTAAATTGATTAAACAAACTAAATAGATGGTACACAACTTAAGAAATGGCACACAACACAATATTTCGCACATCACAATTTGGCACACATTAAAAAATAGCAAAACGCACTGGTATGTGGCACACAGATCATTATTGACACAGAAAATTGCAAACACCTCATCCAGTAATGCACAACTTGCCTGGTACCTTTTTACGTATCTTTTCTAGATGACGATAGTTTTTTGTGCGAACATTCCCCAAATGCAGATCGAAATAATACAAACTGATCATAGCGTTTAATCTACACTTTTAATAACTGTAGATCCTGTAGAAAACGACCATAATAAATTTTCAAATTTAAGAGTCTTATATATATGAAAAATGAGTTCAATGTAAATATTAATTTAGTTGTTCTACTGTCTGTTCTAAATCCAAATAAGGTAATGAGAAAGTACGCATTGCTTACAATCAACGAAACGAATATTTCGCAGATTTAAGTCCACTATTTTAAGCACTATTTCCGATTATCAACGAATTCAGTTCCTGTAATTCTTTTATCGTCGGTAATGTTGCAGTCTAATTAATCAATATTGAGGACTTTTACATGCTCATTCAACAAATCATCTTAAAAAAGTTATGAACATTTCCAGAAATATTTTGGCCAGAACAAAGATTTTTTTAAAACATCCTTAAATTTCGTTAGGTCGTGGTGAACTTTAACTAAAAATTTATTTCAGATCAATAGCAGAAGGACGGTTTGACATGCAGTCACGAATCATGCTATGTAGATTGTTCACAGTCAATTATTGATCTATAATATTTTTCTAAAATTCAAAGCTTACTGTCACCATGACCATTAATTGAAAATTGTCGTCAAACCATCATTAAAAATTATTATTGCGTGTGCCATGTGGCGGCCGTTAAAAGTCTCACCGTATTTTTAATCAGTGCTGTTATCAGTTACGCTCATTAAGGCGATTTTTATATTGTGTTAATATTTAGTTGCGCTCCATATGCATTATCCAAAATTGCTCATTAACAAGATCAATCAAACCAAGGCTGCATTTTTTCGTATTTAAAGTGTTCCGTGACTTCAAAATTTCGATTTCATCAATTCTATAATGTTGCTTTGACATACGATTAACTGTGGTTCAATATGTATACAAGTTACAAATTATTCACGATTCTAAGTTGAAAATATTTTCAAGTTAAGTGTTACCAGATGTAGAAATTAATTTTTTGTTTTTTTGCAGATATGATGTCGTGGGATTTTTTAACGACAAAAAACGAGCACCATGTGATACAAAGTCGGTTATGACAAATAAAATATGTGTATGTGAGGGTTATGCAAATGTATTGGCTGACCTTTGCAGGTTTGTTATATTTATAATTTTCAAAATAGCAAGAGTGTTGAAGTGCCACAAATTACGCATATCGAAAGAATAATTTGCATTTTTTCTACCAATACAGGGCCATAATTCTGAAGTGACTGAAGCGTTTTAGCTGGTAACAGAATTTGGTCGAAATATTATGCCCATGAACATTTCCCCAAATTTCACGAAGATCTTTCAAAACTGTTTGAGTTATAGAGCGGACATCGGTGAGAACGCCGCTCGGACGGATGGCCGCCCGCAATGGGTGTTTCCATTATACGACCCGTCTTCGACGGGCGTAGAAATATCAATCAGCTTTAAACAGGATTTTAACATTTTAAAATTAAATCAACAAACGAAAAGTTTCATTCAGCATCTTAAGTTTTCTTTTTTTATCTTGTAGCAAGGCAAACATCCCAGTGGTAAAAGTTGTTGGTTACACCAAGGACCAGATTCGTGATATCAGCTACTTACCCTTCTTAGCCGATGTTTTGCCTAACCACGCATGGAACGCCGTTCAACTTGATGGAAACTGGTACCTTATAGATAACACCTGGGGATCAGGATATCTCGATGAAAACAAGACGTATAATAAAAAACTGAATGAGTTTTATTTCTTAGCCGAGCCAAAACACCTCATCTCAACACATTTTCCTTTTATGTCATCCACGGCATGCACGAATATCTTTGGTCCTTTATTTGATCATATGATGAACTTCAAACGAATCGGCGAAGAAAGCAAAAAATGGCAATTATTGTCTGAACCAATTACTCTGGAACAATTTCACAAAAATGTCGTGTATAAAGCAGAAGCAATTAAACTTGGATTCGAAGCAGTCAGTCATCAACACGAGCATATTGATATGGAAAATGAAATTGAAATGCATTTTAAAACAACGCAACAGGAATGTATTATGCTTGATGCTCATATTATGAGGGAGGAAGGGGCCAAGTTTGTAGAACAGCCCAATGCCACATTTGTAGTTCCTGGGAATGGTACCGTTAATATTTTAGTTCATCCAAGAGCGGTTGGATATTACATGTTGAAAATATTCGGGAATTTTAGTTGTGATGATAGCAAGAATGAACTTTCAGAAATAATGCGTTATTACATTAGTTGCACTCAAGTAAACGAAAAGAATTTCGAATTTCCAAGGACCTTTGCAGCAGCTGGAAGAGAACAGGTCGTCTTACACGAACCCAGACGAGGTAATTTAATTGAAGAAAGCACAGTTCATTTCAGACTCTCTGCTCCTTACTTTCAACGTATTCGAGTAGGAGAATCGTATCTTAACAAGGAATCAGAATTGTTTACCGGCGATGTGACTATAAAATCCTCCGGTCAGTTAATCGTTTCAGGCTCACGAGTACATGGAGACCACACATTTGCCGTATTATATGTTTTCAAAATCTGCAAAAAGAAACAGCTGCAAACCCGACAACCAATAATTTCGAAACACCGTCAGAATACAAGACGTGCTCGTTAAGTTCCGTACAGCCAGAGGTGTCTAGCAGAATGGTACTCTTAATTTTAAAAACAATCAGAATAACATAATAAATCTGTGACACGGATATGAACATTTTTTGAAATTCTTTATTTTTTAAAGTTTTTTTTTACAAACTGTTGTTAATTTTTTTGTTTTTGTTTTCGTAATGAACAGCATAGACTAAAACATTTTAAAATTATTTAATTGCCTGGTAGATAGAATAAGATGTATGATTGAACTGAAAGTCATCGAATTTTAACCGATTTTTATTTTAAAACAACCGATAAAACATGCTTCGACAGTTATATACGATTGAAGCTAAAATATTATTATTAACATGTCTAAAATGTTAATCTTAGGTGATGAACGTTCCTTGCGACCAGTTTCACGGGAGGTAACAATTGGGTTTGAATGTGCGTTAAACATAGGGTGTTTAAACAAAATTCCGTTATGGATTTAGAACATAAACTCACCCAAAGTTCTAATTGGTCACATTTTGTCTCTACTTTTTCATTAGAAAGACACTGACTTTATCTGTCAATAACTGTCTTGGATTTAAGCTTTAAACGTTAACAATTAAGGTTTGGAAGAGTATGCATGAGTTGTCCTTTTTTGCTTAAAATGCATTTCATGGAATAGAAGGTTAAATCACCAAAAACTGATTTGAATTGTTTTGTTAAAATAAATTCAATTCAAGACTGTTCTTCTTTTGAACCTGCTGTGTAAGTAAATTGTAATGGATTTATTTAAGAAAACAATCAATAAAATTTAAAAATTGATTCCATGGAACAATTGATTCCATGTCAACGAAGTCTCTTGACATAGGAAAGAAACAAAACTAGCACATATTAAAATCGAATACAGTCTATGACCAATTAGAACATTAGGCGAGAGTATGTTTAAACTTCACCAAACGAACGACTAAAATTCTTGTTCTCTCTTGTTAGTTTTGCAATGTTATAACGATGAGCAAAGTTGAAAGTCAAATGTTTAAAGCACGTTCAAAACGTGTTTGTAAAACTTGTTTGTAAACTTTTACCACAGTGTCCAAGCGTACAGTTAACCGAAACGGAAGTTGCTGATCTGTACGCCGATGATCACATAGTTGCTTACAGAAAAACACGCGACATCAGCTTTTTATTTGTAAAATATATTCAAATTAAACGTGCTTTTTGCAGAAATAATTTTTATAATAAGTACATCGTTGAATAATAGTCTTACTGTGATCTTGAAGTCTTGAACTAACGGCTAGTTAAGTTGCAATCTGAAATCTTTTCACACTTGATCAGTACAAAATGGGGAAAAAGAGTGGAGATAATCTGCATTTGTGACCTCATATTTTATAATGTATACATTGGAAAGGTATATATTTGACTCCCGGTGAAGGAAAAATCATTTCAAACGCTCACAAAATGCGTTGAACGGTGCTTGAACGAATTAGCACCGAGAAAATGGTCTTTCTGTGCAGCAACCGAAAGTGACAAGACTGGACGCAAAGTTGCAGTACCTCAATGTCAGACTGTACGAACAGTTGCGATCATAAGTGCATCATATACTGATCAACTGAAAAGCAAACAAGAATTTGTTAAAGGAATCAATCAAAGGAATCAACCAAATCTAATGTATTATTTATCAAAAATAAAACCTTATATGATCACATTTTAGAATTGACAAGCAAGTTTTGAGCTATAAATTGATAGATTGTTTTACTCTGATCTACTGTTGAACCATATGAACGAATTGGTACACTTCGCAAATAAGACACCGATAATTGCTAGAAATCCTAAATCCCCTGATTGTGACATTAAATAAAACCTAGTATAAACCTGCTGAAATCCCTGCCGGTGTTGGCAAAAATATACATTATGCACAAATATTATCCGATATCATAAAAACTTTAACAATCTGGTCTTTGACAGGAAAATTCCATTAAGTGGTTTCAGATTTTGAAATCCACCACTTCGTGACTGAGTTAAGTTAGTCTACAATTACGTCTGCAACTGCTAAGAATTTCATGTTTAAAGTCGTTAAAATGTCGAGTTGGATTTTATTTTGGCCGACTTTCATTGGTAGATTTCAGGGATTATGTTAATCTGATTGGAGCATTCTATGAAATCTTTAGAAACTATGGTTGAAGTACTAACGCGTATTTGTCCAGCAATATTATGACTTCTACTGTTCGCACTTCAGAGAAGAAATGAAAACATTACAGCGGGCCTCTACATATCTTACACGGTCTTACCATTGATATAGCTCGGTTGGGCTACAGTCGTTTTTTCACGCCTCCTTTCATGAAGAGCTAACAAGAGATTTAAAAACAAATCTGACTTGGAAACAGAAGCCAAGATCAGTTATTTGTTTATACAATTGTATTATTAAAAGAATGAGCAAATTTGTTGAAAAAATATGCATTTTTCAGGTTCCCGTGCAAGAATTATTAAGGTTAACTGAAGCTTAAATGATAACCTGTCGATATAATCAGAAAGCATTAACTGGAACCATAAATTGTTAATGATCTGTTTGACAACTATGCGTACAGATGTTAGGCATCTGTTAACAACTAACGATCGCGTACAGTTGCAACTATGCGTACAGTCTTATGATTTACAGTGACGTAAAGAAAGTATCATTTTCTCGTTGCTATGTCGTTCAAACTGAGGTCAACGAAGTACACAAGTTGAACAAATGAATTTTCTCCCACACCAATACAAATATGGTCCAAAATCTATTTACACAAAGAAATTTGAACCCAAAACGTCCCGTTTTGTTCAATGTTTTGCTCCTATTTTCACTGATCGAGTTGGGAACGATGATGGATTATAACAATACTAACCCTTCCTTTAAGTCTATATGATCACAGCAGAACTAACAATTAACGTTGTACTTACCACAGAAATATTTTTTCCAAATGCACATTAAATTTGGTTTATTTATCAATAAATAGTTCAATGTCGCAGGTTTTTCTGTAAGCAACTATGTGATCATCGGCGTACAGATCAGCAACTTCCGTTTCGGTTAACTGTACGCTTAGACACTGTGTTTACTGCAGCTCTGATCAAGCATTGTATGATTTACTCTGGTTACCTGTAAAATAAAGAATGGATTTTAAAATACTTTACTTTGTCACGAAAACGTTCTCCAATAATCAGGTTTAAGGTTTCCAAAATTATCGAATGACTGCTATGTTGTTCCAGAAAAATGCGAAAGTCTTTGGTGGCAGTGGTTTTTGAATTTATGAACTTTTATAGGTCGATCTGTTTCATTTGTCTTTGTCATCGTGTTCTTGCCGATTTGACTTAAGGGAGTCGGGTTTCAGTAAGGTAATTGAGTACTTAACTTTTTGCTTGACAATGCTTGGAAAGGTCAGTGGCAAGGCGATTAGCCGCTGGCAGTTTAAACTAGGATCTAGGGTGCACCAACCTCACACTTGCCCCAACAGGTTCCCAAGTAAACCAAAACAGTTGTCTTGGTGAATAACTCAATTCACCCATCAACTCGACAATATTGCATACTACATATACACATGAGAAGCTTAGGATCCAGTTACACAGACGTTCGGTGCCCAATCAGTTATTTAATTTTAAGTTACTCGCTGTTTTGATCGGTTGTCATGCGTTAATTTTTTTTTCTGGTTTTATGTTTAAACAGCCATCGGTTATTGACAAGTGTTCAACAAATATTTCATGGGTTGCTGGTACACTGTAAGTCTCAACTTTTTTCTATCTGTGGTAAGTATTAGTTGATCGGTTACTTACGATAACCCATCGGAGTTATCGGTTGTAGACGGGTTGTCGATCGGTGATATTGGTTGTAGAAAATTTGTCGATCGATGATGATCGGTTGTAGACAGGTTGTCAATCGGTTATTTGTAAAATATTTTCACCTATCGATAATTTTAAACATGTCTAAAAATCCCAATCTGTAATTTTTTCCGATGAAACTCATCTTTCCCCAACAGCAGTTGATAGGTGGAAAACAGGTGACCAATTGTTGATATCGGTGTTAAATCACTTGTCATCAGTTCACTCTATATTAAGGCTTAAAAAAACTACCGATCAATCACCAATGGCTCTGTGTTAAACCCCAGTTACACAGAGCCATCGGTGATCGATCGGTAGTTCTTTTAGCCAAATAATCGACAACTTGTCTACAACCGATCGTCACCGATCGACATCTTGTCTAAAACGGACATTACTGATCGACAACCTGTCTACAAGCGATAAATCCGATGGGCCACCGATTAGCAAGCGATCAACTAATACTTACGACCGATAGAAAAAAAGATGAGAATTCATGCGTACAACCAACCCATGAAATATCAGTTTAACCGACGAACACTTGTCAATCACCGATGACTGGTTAACACAGAAAACCAGAAATAAAATAACGCATCAAAACGGCGATTAACTTAAAACAACCGATTGGCAACCGACAGTCTATGTAACTGGGGCATAACTGAGGTGTTAAAGAATTGTCAAGCAAAAGGAGTCCTCAATGACCGAGACCAGAGCCACCAGATCAGTCAAAACACGATGAAAAGAATAAAAGAAACAAATCGAGCTTCTAGTTTTGTTTTTAAAGATTTTTCTAATAAACCATCATAACCTTTTAATCCATGTTATTCTTGTGCAAACCATTAGGTTACCATAAAGATCAACTATATATTGATTAATCATCAAGCATGCAGAGTTAAATATAATGTTGGTGTCATTCCTTTTGAGTTTTCGGGTGTTTTTATGGAAAACATGGAGCAATTTCTATTGCCCTATATTTACTTAACTTAATAGAATTAAACACACTGGTTGAGAATACTTCGTTGCAGTAGTTATTTCAAACTGCACCTTCATTTTTGAATTGAATCTGGGTATCGTGGTACCAATAACCATTTTTAAAAGTTATTCAAAGATTGCGTTTGTGGGCAGTAATAAGCATTCCCATTATTGCCCATGAACAAGCTCAATCAAACCGAGCCTGCAATATTTTCATATTTGTCGTGGTCGAGGGTCTTCAAAGTTCCATTTTCATCTATTTCAATATCACAGTAGCGTTGTTTGAGCCTTGTGGCGGCTATTAAAGGTCTCCCCGTACATTCAATCAGTGCTGTTATCACTTACGTCCTTTGAAGATCGTTGAGAAGGATATTTATGTACTTTGTTTATAGTACTTCTAAATTTACTTTTTGTTTTTAATTTTTCGGCCAGTTTAAAGATTTGTGGTTTAATATCACAGCCAATTTTAATTTGAATATTGTTCAATCACCCACAAGGATATACTTCCTGCCTTCTATATTTTGCCTTTGGTGTTGTCTGTGATATGCAGGATTTATAATCTAAGATCCCCTCTCAAAATTCTATTTTGTTTAGTTCCGCCCATTGTTTTATCTTTTAGGGCAAACCTATTCTTTTATCTGGGGACCCTACGCCGCTGAACATGGAATGATATTAATCTAAAAATACCACATTGAAGTTTTCATGTTCACCGACATATGCATATCATCGTTTGGGATGGATCAAAATTGTACTTTTTATTGGTGTAAATATTAAGTTGCACTCAACCCGAGGCTTGGCGGCGTGGGCAGTAATAAGCATTTCCATTACTCTCCATGAACAGGCTCAGTCAAACCGAGCCTGCAATATTTTCATAATTGTCGTGATTGATGGTCTTCAAGATCTTTTGATCTTTTGATCTATTTTAACAAGCTCTAGAAATGCTAAGAAGACGCAAAATATAAACACCGTTGTATGTTGCATCATCCATACTTAAAATACAATATTAAAATCATCTCTTTTATCTTATATTGTAAGATTGCAATATACTTTTTATACTGTAGATAAGAACCCATTTTCAATATTTATATGGAGTGTTTTCTTTATTAAGCTGGAGTTCATGAGGAATTATTTTGTTGACCAGATCAGAGATATGGAAAATGGTTATTATCTATATTCAAAAAAGTTTCTTTTAGCGGTTGTTAAACTCTAATAATGTTATATTGATTTTCGATAGAGAGAGAGAGAGAGAGAGAGAGAGAGAGAGAGAGATAACATAAAGCCTCGTCCATAGCTCAGCAACATCGGGTGTACAATTGGTACGCATAAGGATGCCTATTTCTTGTTTATTAAAAGAAGTATCAAACTTATTATAAAAAAGCCAATAGAAAAGAGAGCGACTCTTGACGAAGCCAATAGGTATACTTATTTCAAAATAACCATCTGTACAAAAGCTCTGAATTCATAACAAGCGTTTATGTTTTATTTTCTTTTGGACACGTTTTTTCACGAGATTGTTGAGATTGTCTCGTATTAAATTATGAAGACGTGAAGTCAACAATATGAAAATAACACACCAAAAGTTGACATAGATATATTTAATGAAACACCAGACTGTTGGTTTAATATTAAAGGCTAGGCATTTTCTCTAGTTTTCTGTCTAAGAAGAAGGCTTGAAAACACGAAGAAAACAAATATAAATATACTTATATAAATATAAATAATCCATCTTTTTTAAATAGATTAACCGTATGGCATTTAATGAGCAAAATGAGTCTAATACAGTTTTTAATATTTTTATATCTTTATACTTAACGGGAATGCATATTACTGTTGACGCCACCTAGCTCAAAGGTTGAGAGCTTAAATGTATAAACGATTTTAACAAATGTTCAGATAACTACAACACTATTAGCAATGGTGAGAAATGCAATATAGACATTAGTAAAGTTAAATACTTTAATAGATAGGTGAACTATGCATATCATTCAGAAAAAAGCCTACCAACACAGTCAAAAAGTAGAGAGAGAGAGAGAGAGAGAGAGAGAGAGAGAGAGAGAGAGAGAGAGAGAGAGAGAGAGAGAGAGAGAGAGAGAGCATGGTTCATAAAATGATGAGTTTAAAATTGGACACCACAAACAATTAACAAAAATGGGTTACCGCCTTGGAACGGTCAGTGGCAAATCAAATTGCCTCTGTGGGTTTAAACCAGGTTCTAGTGTGACCAACCTCACACACCTACAGAGGTTCTCATATAAACAAACAAGTACAAGTTGTCTTGGTTAAATAACTCCAACCCATATTCATATGCACCTTCATAATTCATTTTGTTTACTTGAAATTTTACCAAACATTTGGTTTTTGTTCAACCCACAACATAACAGAAAATGAACAAAAATGAGGAAATCTATATAAATATGTATAACTGTAGATCCATGCAATGGTGTTTCAACAACAAAAAATGAAAATATATACATCTGATTTTGAGATATCCATGGCAATATATGTACAGAGAATGTAAATATATAAATGGTAACACAAGTCTTTGGTAAGTACCCGTTTAATAAATATGAATAGGTCAATAGCACTTATTTAGATTTATTTTTAATTGTTGGTTTATTGCAAGAATAAAACAACCCTGTCAGTTTAACGTTCTTTGTAGTTTAAGTGGGTATCACATTTAACAGGGGAAAGTACTTTTATCTGATAACTGATATTTGCTTAAAGTATTTTGTTTGATGTTCAAAACATAGTAGAAAAGCTGAATATACTGCAGTTAGGAATTATTATCTGTCAATGACAATAATTTATGCATTATCTGTAAATACTTCAGTGTTGTTTGGTCAACTTTCAAAACTTGTTTGAGTTTCCTTTACGATTTGATCAATGATTTATTTGTTGTAAGCTTGATTTTAAGAGAAACTTACCAAATTCTCCCATGATAACGAAGTTTTAAAACTTCTATCAAAAATATAAAATCAGCATTTAGTGATGAAAACAAAACTTGATACATACTCCAAAATGTTTTTATAAACCCAAGTTTACGTTTAGTAAGCAATATAGCAGAAAACTAGCACAGCTATACTGCTGACTTGCTAACCAACTACACGACTAACATTTAGCTGCTCACTGCAAACTTCACTTAAATGACTCCCAAGGCGGTAACCCTAAGGATCTCATTTTATTTCGTAAATCAATGCCCATTTTTCTTTTGATTTTGGGTGTATTGGGGGTATTTGCGGCTTGAAGATTTAGCAATTTCTGAAATATTTAGAGCAAAAAAGTCGGAATGAAAAATGTTGAAAGCTATAACTATATCTAATCACATGTGATATATTAAATGTGGTCTGCGCGTTAAATAGGTTACCAAGTATTGTAAATCATGTTGCACGTACATTTGGTGACAAGTTCATGTACAATGCTTTCACATGAGCATAGAAATACATTTTCAAAGCTGTAAATATGCATAAGTGTATTTTTAAGGTAAATCATATATATTAAATGTGGTCTGCGCGTTAAATAGGTTACCAAGTATTGTAAATCATGTTGCACGTACATTTGTTGACAAGTTCATGTACAATGCTTTCACATGAGCATAGAAATACATTTTCAAAGCTGTAAATATGCATAAATGTATTTTTAAGGTAATTCATATATATGAAACAATAAAAATGATATTTCTTTACGACAGTTTAATTAACTATGCCATCGTTTTGAATATCTAAATTACTCTAGTTCTTCCTTTTTTAATTGAAATAATTTTAGTAATCTTAAAAAATTAGCAGTCACTTTTTGTGTAATTTTCGTTAATTTGTTTACGTACATGTATATTCTACTTATTACTATTTAAACTTTAAATATTAAGTAAGAGAAAGAACATGCTTTCATCCCATCTGATTGCTCGCGTTATTTTATTTTAAGTTATTATTTTAACCGGAGATTATTGTTTCGGAATATTTCTATGAAATCGTGTGCTTCTATTAAAGCATAGTCATGAATATGGAAAATAATATTATTGGGGCAACCCATATCAGATTTTATTTCTTCATATTTTTATTTTCTCCTTCGCAATTCTACATGTTAACCAGAAATATTATAGTCAAACCTGTCTTAAATGATGTATGACTTTCTCTGAAATATCGTATCATTTTATTGGGTTATTCAGTATTAGCTATGTCAAGTAAAAATAAACCATAATCAGGCTAATTTATGCCGACGGTACAGACACGCCTGCTCACAGAAAGGAAATAGTTGTTAGGGTTATGTTTTTGTTTATACTAATTTTGCTATTTTACTTAATCAAGACAGCTACTCTACCTCTACTTTACCGATCAAGGAAACACCTACTTTCTACTCAAAAATGTTTTATAGAGATGCTTTACCAACGTCGAACAACTTTAAACTGGAGATCCTTCTTGGACAATCAACGAGATGTTGACGAGATGTTACATATGTGAAAGAAACTAGTCATACCTTATTTGGAGGTTATCAATTAATGTTTATAAATTCATAACTCATTTTGACTGCTGAAATTCCCATAATAAAGAAATTCGGATAATTCGCATAAAAATGCGCCATCGTTATCCGGCAACTGTCGCTTTACAGGGCAATTTTATCATAATTATATCCCACTTCAATTGCTTGTAGTTATATGTATAAAAGACATCCTCAACAATAAAAAGCTATTGAGCTCATAGGCAATGGCTAATTGATTAAGCATTGTTGGAGACTTGATACGTTGAAAAAAAAGAGTACAATATGCATATTAAGAATCGCCACACTCACAAAACACAGCCTCCCCGCCTTGGAATGGTCAGTGGCAAAACAAATCGCCACTGGGGGGTTTAAACCAGGTTCTAGAGTGCACCAACCTCACACTTGCCCCAACAGGTTCTCATATTAACAAACAAGTACAAGTTGTCTTGGTGAAATGACTCCAGCTCATCCATCAGCTCAACAATGCTGCATGCAAAAGCACACAAACATATAAAACATAAGAAGCTAATAGGATTGCAAAGCCAAATGGGCGAGTACTCGAAGATCTTACCGAGACCAGATCCCCTGGGGTCAAACTAGCAAGAACACGATGACAGGGATAAAACAAACAAATCGAGCCTTAAGGTTCTTTAAAGAATATGACAAATCTACTTCGCATTTATTTTGTCAAAATGGATGACACGTATTAAAATATCGGTTTGATTGAGCCTGTTCATGGACAGTAATGGAAAGGCATATTACTGCCCACGCCGCCTAGCCCCGGGTTGAGCGCAACTCCATATTTACACCATTTAACAGTTCAATTTTGATTTAAATCCAAACGATGGAATGCATATGACGGTGAACATGTAACCTTCAATGCGGTAATTTCATATTAATACCATTCCATGTTCAGCGGCGTATGGTCCACAGAAAAGAATAGATTTGTCCTAAACGAGAAAATAATGGGCGAAACTTAACAGAATGGAATGGGGATCAGAGAATATAAATCCAGCATATCACAGACAACACCAAAGGAAAAATTAAAAAAAGCAGGAAATATATCATAGGCTAATTGAACAATATCCAAAATATTGGCCAGCTTTCCCTCTATATTAAAATAGTGTAAACAGGTTTTAACACCTATGACAACATTGGCAAAATTCTTTTTATTATAATCAAGCATCGTTTAGGCGGTTACAGTCAATAGATAGGGCACCAAAACTGTCAAGATTTTCTTTAAGTAAATGAAACATTGGTTAGTATATAGTTGCAAAATATCGAGGTAAAATCTCTCGTTAGAATTTCAAGTCATATTTCAAACATCTCTCACTAAATCAAATTTTCGATTTGCAGGAGTTCATTAAAATGCTTTTATCTAGTAAAAGGTGGCAGGTATACAGCGCCCACATAAATTTGACATTCCAAATACTACCATACTGATCGAATTGTACTTGAAAAGGATTGAATTTTAGAATCAAGCCACTTAGGGACTCTTCCTTTTGAAAATCGGCGATTCCCCGATCACTTAAAGAGATTTTAAAGCTGTTTATCTTTATCGACTTTGCTCTAATAAATTAAATAAAATCAGAAGATTAATTTTATTATGTATCTGTCGCTTATGGTGAAAAGTGCTGAATAGAGAAAGATACAATATTGAACATTTTTTTTGCTTCTAACTTATCTGGCGAAGCAGAGTGTTCAAGAGCAATCAAATTCAGTAAAACGTAATCGGCTATACCTTCGATTATTCCGGGGATTCAATTTAACATGACAGGTGATTAGACTTTTTTGCGAAGATGAACGAGAATTAATTGGGATTTCAAAACAAATTACGTTTTATAATAGATGTTCTTGCTAAGATGCACCAACAATTATTCCTAAGTTTTAAATAAAAAATAGTTTTGATAATAACGTTGCATTTCATATAAATTTTTGTTTTTAAGTGAGAACTTGAACATTATCATGAAAAAACACACTTATATAAACTACTTAAAACTTTTTTTATACTAATAATAAATATCTAAGAACAAAAAATCTAATACAAATAAAATTGATTATATTTCAGCATGTTACCTCATGCATGATAGATTATCAGCTCAAAGATGGGATGTGGAAGTTCAGTAGCCAAAATAAATGGAGATAATTTAAAAGAAATACGAAGCACGGATAAGAAAAATGACAAAATAGATGAACGAACTGTAAAGGTGACATTACTTTTGCAAGCAGTTTAAATCAAACTTTTTATGCATTCTTGTAATACAGCTTAAAAATTTGAGTATAATGCAATATATGTATTATTATTATTATTATTTTACATAATTATTGATATCTTTTGCGAATTGATGGTTCATATATTGTGACGTTCTGCAATTCAAATTTTCATTTCTACACAGCAGTTGAGTACACAAGAGAACAGAGAAGCTGATTCTACAGATAACCAACGAAAGGAGGATAAATTGGAAGATGAGAAAACCAGTGAAACGAAACAAGAAAACAACCACGAAGCTGATGGCAATTCAGAAAATATCTCAGACCACCCGAAAACAGGTATACTAAACATTGAAATTATTCTAACGTTACGAACTAACGCTATTATCATTAGTCATGTTGTCTATTGTGTCTATTTTTGTGACAGCTTGAAACGTTTTGAATTTATTTATACTTCTTTTTGGATAAAATGTCTGTAATTGTGTATGTTGATTCTGCATTTCCGTCTACTGCCCGAGGGCAGTCTTGCTCAAACAAACCATGCAGTAATGGTCGTGATATTTAAGTTCTATTTCTAGCTATTTTTTAATCATTTTATTGTCAATAGATTCGCCATTCTCTATTGTTTTACATTTTTTGACAGCCGGAGCGGCTGAGTTTCTGAGTGTCGGTTTTCTCGATAGTTGTGCGTTTTTTACTTTGTAGAAAATGACCAAGAAAACAGTATAACAGAAATCAAGAAGGAAAGTGAAAAGCTTCCCCAGTCTGGTGATGTAGGAGAATATTCAGCAATAGATGCACACGCTAGACGGGTAATATGTTAACTAGTAATAAGATGTTATAGCATAGAAATTTGAATTCAAATTATTAAATTGTTAATCTGTATTAACATATACGGAGATGTTCTTCACTTTAATTCTCACTATTTTGTAGTTTATTGCTTGACAGATGAAATATCCTTTAGACACGATACTATGTTTTAGAGCATTAAATAATGTTGTTCAGTTGATTATCCATATATTACTATTTTCTTTTTAAATATAAAGTTGGTCAACCCAACTTAAAAATGTGAAACTGGTTGGTTTAAGTTAATGAAGAGGCCGTGTTTTTGTTCCGGAAGCAAAGCTTAAATTGTATACTTCTTCTGCTAGATGACATATTAAGAGAGGGAAGTTAGACCGTGTGTTGCATTATTGTAGTTTACACAGGAAGATTTCTTTTGTTTTTAATGATGATAATAAGAAAATGAAAATCGTGATTCTTTTTAAACGTGTTTTCAAATATCATAATTTATCATTTAAACTGTAGAAGACCTGTTTACAAAGTAAATGTGATATATAATTCTTAAACAGTCAAAGTACGAGTAAATATATTTAATTGAAAGCCAATGGTGGTAAAGCGATACTAACGCAGTAAAATTCACACCAAACAAGTTGTTAAATTATACT
>JAZAYU010001103.1:62006-88242 GCA_038501625.1 Corbicula japonica | reverse complement strand
TAAAGAGTTTAATCTTAATTCGATTAAACTTAATATTGTATGTAATAAAACTAACTGAAATTTCAACAGCTGTGTCACTTTTAAGCAATAATTAGGAGCAAGTATAGTTACATTTGTTTTAAACCTTGATCCATTGTTTTGCACAATCTAGTAGGCCAGTTGGACATTTACTAGTGACAATAGCAAGAATAATAATGGGGTGATGATAGCTTATCCCAAACTTGGTGTGGCATTTCATTCATGCAGAAGTTGGAGGGAAATTTGATTATACGATAAGCAAGGATATTTATGAAATATATTGTTCAAATGACTGCTAAAAGAAGGAAGAAATAAACATTATATAATAAAAATAATAATGTTTACAGTATACTGAATAGAGATGAAAAGTGACATAATTTAACAACAATCCACACACGTGTCATTCACTATGAATGGATTAAGTTGTTTCATATACACTAAGCAACATTTTAAAGGGAATATTGGAATACAAATAATCTGCAACAGGTATGTGGGTTTACATTTTAACTTTTTGAATAATTTTACTGATCAGCTTCCTATAGCCGAACAGTTGCCAAGAGTAGTATTTCAAGCTACACTGCCACGTGTTTTTGTTTACTATCTGCAGTTCACGACCCCAGAAACTCCTCCCCGGGATTTTTAAATTTTGACAGTTAACATATTTTTTCTCAAAAATTACAATTAAATGCATTTTGTCATGAACTTTTCTCTGCCATTTCATTTGAAATGTTGCAAAGAAGTTATATGAAAAGGATTTAGGGAAAATACTTCTTGGTTATTGTGTTATTTGAAAAAATCGCCCTTAGATGTGAACCATGTCAAAAATACCATGGAAACCTGCCCCAGCTAGTGGCTTAAATAGTCAAGTTGGGGGTTTAACAAAAATACGGCTCTAAAGTGTAAACTTTAGGCGAAACTTATAAGCGTTTTAATATAAATAGACTTGATGCAGTGCTCTGACTAATTTTTATAAAATTGCTTTATAGGCATATTATTTTTATTTTTGTATATCTTTTATTTCCTTCTAGTCAATAAATATTGTTTCAAATCATAGTGCAAATAGCGACTTTTTCATAGTTAAAGTATTGTTTATTTTTGCATGTGTTTCATTTCTTTCTTGTCAATTAAAAGTTCGAAGTCAAAGGTTGACTTATTATTTATTTTTCCTGGCACAATATGACTTCAGTCTAGGATATAAGCATCCGCCCGAATATCCGTGGTAAACTTGATAAAGCAGAAACCGGGCATGCAAACTTTTGCTCTGCCATCCGAAAGTTCCTTCACACTCCTCCAATAGGAAACTCCACACAATCTATAGATGATGTGACATTATGACAATTACTCTAAAACGCCACCCATCAGTACTTTCAGTGCTTTGTTTTAAGTTGCTACCTTTATGTTAAAATTGAAGATGCTTTCTTACAAAGTTCCAATGTTTAAACCTATTATTATGTTAATGGGGAACCTTAAAAGAACGACCAGCTTTTCTCTCGCAACATTAGTTTATAATAATAACAGCCAAAATACACGAAAAACTGCCGAAATAGAGGGTGATTATAGGCTGAAAAATATTATAGTCATAAGGTGCACGTGTATACGTGTGTTTACCTTGTATACAAACTGCTTCATCACTGTACCGGATATACATGTCACGTGACTTCTATGGCAGTCCGACACATACATTTTAGAACCTGATGTGTCCGTTTTGACGTACCATGGTCGGAAGAACATAGGGTGGTAGTTATCTTCGGGATTGAGTTCCTGCTTCTCCTCGCCGCTCAAGCTGATCACCTAACAAAACAGGAAGGTTCTTCATCAAGGGAGAATGGGATGTAATTATACTTATTTCAATCCATGCAGAATGTCAATCATTGTGGGTGGAAGTACAGATGCAATTTTGGGAATACTGATGCTATTTTCTGTCTACCTCTTGCATGGATGGCTTGGCGCTGCCGCCATGTTTGTATAGCCTTGAGGTTATGTAAACATTATATATTTAAAATTACAGTTCCAACGAAGGTCGGTGATAAAAAGTAAAAAGGGATAACATGCCTTTTCAGAATATTTACCGCCAACCAAGTTTCATAATTCTGTGTAAATAGTATCCGTTAAATATTTAAGGGTCAGGTGTACGGGAAACGGATTGTATGCGTGGTGGGTATTACGCGAAACTAACATTAATTTTGTTCCCGATAATTTAGAGAAAACAATAAAACAATTAAAATGCCACATTAATTTAATAGACAATTCACTAAGCTGCTTTGAAACCTAGCAGAGGTCAAAACCATGTTGCCTGGATTTCTTAGTGCGTTACAGAAAATGTTAATTAAAATAAATTAAGTTTGAACATTTACTTCTCTGGCCAAAAGTAAATACCCGTTTATGTGTAAAAATCGATTTTATGTAAATTTCACCGACTTTACAACAAATATACATCTGATACAACTTTGTAGAGTTACCCAAGGTCTTAGTTACATTGATAATCTATTGGCTAACCAAGATAGGAAATGAACTGGGAGGAAAATTTATTGTTCTCTATAGTCACACATTGCTGCTTTTTATCGTAAAATTAATATTTTGATCTTTTATTTTACGATTTGATCAATCAAATCAAATCAAATAAATGTCTGGGTCTGGCTCGGGGCATCAACAATGTTTCATTGACATGTTGTCAATGAAAAAGTAAATAATCATCGCCATGACTACGTGCCAGTCGGACATTAGAACAAAAAACAAAACAAGGATGCACCTTGACCGAGTATGTTATCTAGACTAAAGGCACATCCATTGAGCGACTTTTGTGACTTTTGTCAAGCGCGTAGCTGCTTATACGAGGGATGATCCAAAATAACGTAGACTTTTGTTATAGTTTTCATATTATTCAAAATACCACAAATAAAATTACACAAGCTTTAATCGGAATATGTCCAGCTTATTTTTACAAAATATCAGCAAAATACAACATCACATAAAAAATTATGAACAATTAAAATCATACACTAACCGCTATACGGCGCACGTCAAATTAGATCTAATAACGTCAACGACGTTAATTCACGGGCGCAACGTTAGCGAAGCGGCGTATGTTCTAAGTTTCTTTAAATAGACTCCGTCACCGGAATGCGATGCCGGGAAACCCATTGATCGAACATATTAGTGTATCATTGCTGGTCAAAGTCTCGCAAGTGGTTATGAGGCGATCAAAAAAGTGGTCCTCTTCTCGCTCGTACCGCCGAAGAAACGACCTGGAATGCAATACCCACAATATTGCGGTACTTTAGCAACGGGCGTGTAACTGTTAAAATAACTCATAAAAATTTGTATTTGTTGATATATAACGATCTTGGCATTGTGGACATACTCTGTGTAGCTGTTTACTCAAGTGTAATTAAAATTATAAATAACCTATTTATTCTTATTTGATAATGTATGACTTCGTAATGATTCAA
This sequence comes from Corbicula japonica, assembly GCA_038501625.1. NCBI lineage: Eukaryota > Metazoa > Mollusca > Bivalvia > Venerida > Cyrenidae > Corbicula > Corbicula japonica. The sequence continues at coordinate 84,775 of JAZAYU010001103.1, read as the reverse complement.
ATACCAAACAAAAACATTTTTTGAAAAAAACATATTTGTTAATTAATTATTAACACACCTTTAAAAATGTCATTTGCTCGGCAATATCCGTTGCACGGTACCTCATCCAGTCTAGAATAGGTCGAAAAGCGCCACAATAGTTAGACTTTAGTCCGCTTCAGTTGCCTTCCGGCTTGACGTCACTGCCGTAACGCCGATTTGTTTTCTATTTTCCTTACCTGAGGCCTATTTTGTGGCTCTTCTGGCCGTAAAAAAAACACTGGTACCATTTAAAAACTAGAGCTCGGCTTACGGAAGTTTTCATTTGCGTCTGCTAAATTTTTATAGCTTTTCATGAGGTGATTTTCAAAGACCATGACATAATTTTATAATAACGCATATTTCCGGGCGATCTGACGGCGACATTTCTGGCGTTTTAACGTTAATGATAGCTCTCTTAAATATTGACTGTTTTTCAAACGCATAGTTAGAATGACGTAAAAGTTTGGCATGACTTCATTTGTATACCGTGCTTTGACGTTGCGAAGTTTGGCTCTTTTTCCACTAGTAGTTTTGTTTTTATTGACATGTATATCCTTTATAAAGTACAATGGCAACGGCGTGCGCCGCCTACGTGTTACCATGGTTTTTCAAATAAGTGACGCGCTTTTGCAATCGATTAAATTTATGATTATTTTAGCTCAGTTTGTTACGTTTGTGTTCTGATTGAATTTAGTATATAATTTATTGCGAACGCGTTTCTAATTAAGATGCAGTGACAAAAGTCTACGTTATTTTGGATCATCCCTCGTACGCGTTTACGCGACTGAATCCACATGATTCACCTCAGAACGCGCATAATGCACCAGACTGGAATATTTTTATAAAACAATTTCGGATTTTGGTTAGCGTCCTCTCATCTCACTCAGCCCCGCACAATTATGAATCCACATAAATAAGAGGCTGACTACGCCCCTGTTTGCCTGCCTCTCAGTCTTGATTAAAAGAGAATTTACTGAGGACTAGTACGAGGACATGAAATGACACAAAACAAGTAATATTTTTGTAATAGATGAACGAGAATTATGAACGCCATAGAACCCGGCAGAAATAAAGACATTGCAGACTCGGTTTAATTTGGAATTTTCAATGGGCCATAATGAAAATGCATCTTACTGCCCACGCAGCATTGTCTCATTTAATTGCTTAAAACTCAATATTTACAGTTGTAACTTTTTATTAGAATAGATAAAAAGGGAACTTCTAAAGCCATCCAACACGACAAATAAAGACATACACTTAACTCTTTATTTGTGAACATTTGTCCGGTCTCCGATGTAAGCTATAAGCATTTAACAAATGACTTTGAACAGGTTGTTGTGACTTAACCTTAATTTTGCCAAAAATGCATTTCATTCAAATACAGGTCAAGCAACCAGAGATCCGATCTAAATTGCTTGTCCTGTTTAAAAATGAACCCTTTTAAGTAAGAAAAACTCAAAACCGCAGCATTTTTGTTTTTGTAAATCAGTTTTAAAGTATCAGATTTTACAATTGCATGTACTCTCTTTCAATTAGACTGTTCTTATTTTGAGTCTGCGGTCTAAGAAAACATTACTCGATTCCTTTAAGAAAACAATCAATAAAGTTTAATTAGACAATGAGTAATTGATTCCTGGACAACACAATTCCTTTCAAATTCTTTCTTGATATATAGGGTAGAAACAAAACTAGCATTCATTGATAATAAGAAACTCTGGTGTATTTTTATTGACTATGAGCGTGCCTTTGATACTGTTATAAGGGATGCACTCTGGGTAAAATCTATTTATTCCAATGTTAAGTCTTGTATCAAGTTAGGGTCTAATGTAAATATATCTGAGTTTTTCGATGTCACCCTCGGGGTAAAACAGGGAGAACCATTATCTCCCTTGCTATTTATCTTGTTTATAAATGATGTAACGAAAAACATTTATTTTAGTAACTTGACAGAAAATGATATAAATTTATTATCCATGTATTTAATGCTTTTTGCAGATGATATGGTTTTGTTTACTACTGATCCTCAAAGCCTACAGGCACAACTATCTAATTTATGTAATAATTCCACAAAATGGGGATTGAGAATAAATGTTAAGAAAACAAAACTCTGTATATTTGAAAAACGTAAAAGCGCAGAACATGTGGATTTTTATATAAACGATGAAAAGGTAGAACGAGTTGACTGTTTTACCTACCTGGGTGTTAAACTATATTACACAGGTAATCTTTTATATGCAGTTAACGCTCTATATGAACAAGCTCTTAAAGCATACCATAACCTGTTGATATTATTTGACAGAATCGATTTTGATATTAAAACTAAATTCTATTTGTTTGACACAATGGTGCTTCCGATTTTATTGTATGGTTCTGAAATATATGGTGTTTACGACTTCAAGGAAATCGATAAGTTGCACATAAGATTTTGCAAATATGTTCTAGGGGTCAAACATCAAACCCCAAATTATGCAGTATATGGAGAATAAGGAAGATACCCGCTCTCAGTTTTATGTAAAGAAAGAGCAGTTAAATATTGGTTGAAACTAAATAAAAACTTCAATTGGTTGAAACTAAATAAAAACTTCAATTCTCCAACATTTCATTTTTATACCGAACAACTGAATAGCTCAAATAATACGAACTGGGCTAATACAATGAAAATATTTATTGATAAATTGGGATTCTCATATCTTTACGAAAATTTTGATACTGAAATGAACTATTTTCCATCATTAAAGCAACGTATTCGGGATCAGTTTGTACAAAAATGGTCAGAAACTATAAGAGATATGCCCAAATTAAACTATTATAATAGATTTAAGGTTACATTTGGCTTCGAAGAATATTTATCAATATTAAATTCTGAAAGTCTTCGTAAAAACCTTTCACGATTTAGGCTGTGTTCACATAATTTGGAAATCGAAACGGGTAGATATAATAATACCACAAGAGAAAATCGTATTTGCAAAATGTGCAATCAAAATACTATAGAAACGGAATATCACTTTTTGTTATGTTGTACAAAATATTCTGAGATTATAAGAAAGTATTTTGGTGCCACTGCGTGGCCCACATTAGAGAAATATAAACATCTAATGTCATCAAAAAACAAGTGTACAATTCTAAAAATTTGCAAATTTATTAGAGATGCTAATACTCTTCGCACTGATACCCTTGCTATGTTGACTGTTTCCTAAAGAAGTATGTATGTATGTATGTTGTATAAATGAATTGTGTATGTCTTTATTTGTTGAATGTAAATGTGTATGTGTCTTTGCCATATTTTCTATTGTAAATGGCCAAAGGCATGATTTTTGCCGATATGCCAATAAACTTGAAACTTGAAACTTGATGATCAATTAGAACTTTGGTAGAATGTACACTTTCGATCTACCCCAAACGGCGGTGTGCATAAACTTTCCGTATATTAGATAATTAGGAAGGCAGTTTAGTTGCTATTTCATCCTTCATCTCTATGAACGTGTTAATTCAATTGCAGAAATGAAAAAGTGAGAATCTTACATGTATGTATTGATTTACGTGAAATTACTTTAATTACTTTTTAATTGTTTGTGACGTCCATTTTGAATCTGATTATTGTAATACCATGCTCTCTTTTCCTCTCTACTTTTTGGATGTGTGGGGAGGCTGTGTTTGCTGGATGTGGCCATTCCTGATATGCATATTTCACTTTTCTGCTGATACCCTGCATGAGCGATCCCAGCGTGCTGTCCACAACAAAGTTGATATTTGAATTTCTTGGTACGGATTTTAAGTTTTCCTTTGTAGTGTTCGCTCTGCGCAGCTGTGTCTGGCAAGTTCGTCAGCTGGTGGCTGTCTGCTCCATATTTCTCCGTGCTTTCAGCCAGCGCCTTTATATTGCCAGACGACCCATTGAATGAACGATCATAAAATCAATGTGAGAGCTGATCAATGCAAAATTAAATTATCTTTCCAATAGAAAGTGATTGATAAATTAATTGTCGAGTACGACTACTGTTGTATTATTATATTTTGCGCGGGTTAAAATTGTGTGTATTTCGCGCCACGGTAAATGCACGAGAATTCCTGCGAAGTTACAAAATGTGATACTATGTATGAATAGAAAAATACAATTGCGCGAATTTATTCCCACGTGAATATATCACCGTGGCTTTTTGTGCAAAATATTGTTTTTGAGAAATTTTATAAAACCACTTAATTTAATATCGTACCGGATGTAATATTATTATCTCACACTCGCTATATTTGAAGGATAAAACATGTATACACTCAACCAAAGTTCTAATTGGTCTCTTTTCGACAGTATTTGTTATTAGAAAAAGATCGACTTAACTCTTTATTGGTAATCAGTTGCAAACAACAATCTTCAGTTGAAGCTTCAATCTTTTAAGAATTGACTTTGGAACAGTTTTGCGAGAGTTATTCTTAATTCTGCTTAAAATGCGTTTCATGCGATTAAGGTCAAGCAATCAGAAAATTGCCCTAAATTTTCCTTTTATTTTAGTATGACCACTCATAAGTAGGAAAAACATAATATTTTTATTGATCAGCAGCATTTTTATTTAAATAAATCCCCTTCCTAGTACCCACTATTACAATTACCTCCCTTTCAACTAAAGACTGTTCTAATTTTGACCCTGCATTGTCAGTAAAATGTAAATGTAAACACGAATAAAAAGACATTTACTAATCAATTACACGACAAAACAGTTCTTTTTAAAACCTCTCTTGAAATAGGGAAGAAACGAAACTAGCATACATTGTAAACATACGCGATTGATGACCAATTAGAAGTTTGGGTGAGTGTATAAATAAATTTACTAGAAAATTCGGAACTGTACTAAGTTTATTGAGAAAAACAAACAATTTTCTTAATATTGCAGTTATTACGGTGTGTTGATGGTCATTTTTTCTCTAATATATTGTCTAGTTTTTAAAACATAGATAACCTTAAAAAATACTAATATATAAATAATTTAAATAATATAAAGGCACAAAGTGATTTTAATCGCAATTTCTTGAAAAGAAGTAAAATTATCTTAAGTTTCAAAATTTAGGAGTGCACTACATTCAATGAGGAGAAATTAACATTATATGATCAATCTATCTCGAACATTTAGATATGCTGCGAAAAAACGAATCATGTCACAAAAATATGTTTTGTGAAACACAAAAGTTTTCAAGGGTATAACATATATTCTAAAAATAGTTAATCTAAGACAAAAATAAATCACATTTAATAACAAATTGCAATGAAAAAACTGGTGTGAAAAATATTCATGAGGACGTTTTGACCGACATGAAGACGTTTTGATTTTTTATAGGGGACGTTTTGACCAAACGAGGGACGTTTTGACTTGGGGACGTTTTAACTTAATACCAACATGTCAACTGAACATTGACAAAATAGTAACACTAAACATGGCAACTTAACATTGACAGAATAATAACACTAAATAATTATGGCAACTGAAATGTGAGCCTCATTATCTTAAAATTTGATAAACAAGGGGATATTCAAACAAAGACATGCTTCATTTTTCCCTAAAAAGATAATACAATAACTGTAAGTGAACTTCTCACATCGCACTGTCTCTCACAAATAGAAACATCAGAAGAACATTTGCTGATAACTAATTTAATATCTGTACATATGCCAAGGGAATCCCTCCCTCCCTTTCTCTCTCCATCCATCCATCCATCCATCCATCCATCTTGTCCCTAATATGTGTGCACTGCGGAGTTTCATCTTGACAGGAGTAACCATACGCATCTTTACACCATAATTATACCAAAGTTTTGTTCAGAGTCTATTATTTTCACTTTACAATGGAGTATAACAATACAAGTATAAGTTAGAAAGTATTATACATGAACGACATCTGCAGTCAGCACAGCAAAGTTTAACATAATTATCACTTGAAACTAACTAAATCGATTAAATGCGTCCGATTTTGTATCATATGCAAATCATTTCCTTGTAACAGGGAGTATTACCTGATGTGTTGATTTCAACACATGTTTGTCCTTTACGAAATAACCATGATGAAATCATTAACAAATATAAATTGCTGTATAGTTTGTAGTTTAAACACCACTGATTTCATATTAAATTATTATAAAATTAGTTGAATTATATGTTTTAATATGATAATTTGCTACTTCGCCCGAGATACTGGCGGGCATTTGTAAAACGCGAAATATGCATTTTAGGAATTAAAACACCCAGAAGACACACAGCCTCACCACACAGCCTAAACAAAAAGTAGAAAGGAGAGCACATGGTGTAAAATGATCAAAGCAAACATCACAAACAATCAACGAAAATAAGAATGTGAGGGGTTGCCGCCTTAGAAAGGTTAATGATAAAACAATTTGCCACTGAGTGGTTTAAACCAGGTTCTTGGGAGTATGGTTTGTTAATAACCGCGATCCTGTATATTTTGTAGCTAATCTGATCAGCAAAATGTCTATTTTGCATTTATATACTTCAGCTGGTATACTTGCGACTATGTTAGAGCCGATATAACCGTTTTAACTGACCCCAACACTGAAGTTGCAAATATACTTTGTTATTTCTTCTAATAGCAATAAGGCTTAAACACTAAAAGTTTTCTTCTTACGGTTAAATGTTTGATGATTTCTGTAGTATCTTGACTGCCATGTGATGTTCGCTTTCTTCTGCTTACTCTCCGTCTCTCTATATCCTCTCTCTCTCTATTTCCCTCTATTTTCTCTCTAGGGTTTGCACAAAACACTCCGGGTCACTGAGGTTATCATTCACGCCAAACATAAACAATATTGCTCTAAGCATGGCAAAGTTGCTGGCCGAAGAAGCTTTGACATTGACCCCCAACTTTGACCTAAACCTTTGACATAGGAACCTTTTGTTTGCTAGCATCACTTGTCAATGCATGTCAAAGTTATGGCCGACAAAATCCGGAAAGACGCACGCATATCAAGCGTTGTAAGGAATGTTGGTATCATTTAAAAAGAACTTGAGGGAAACTGGTCAGAGTAGTTCAACTATTTTACCTGTGAGGAGTTTGTATTTGAAATGTGGCTCTAATTATAGTATAATGTACTAAATATCTGTGAGTTTCAACTCACCTTCTAGTTGAAAGGAGAAAACAAGTGTTTGATAAGTTAACGCTATCCAAGAGAGCCACTTCTTGGCGATATATCTGGCAATTATGATCTTGTAACACGTACGGGTGTCGTACGATGTAAATTCTGTACTATAATCTTTTGACATCTAAGCGAATGCTGCGGGGATTTCTAGGGCTCGTGCATTTACATTAGGATGCTCTCCACGACACATCTCTGCGCTAATGTGGCAGTAAAAGTGACTATGACACAGGGGAAAGTTTACAGACAACGCTTAAAGCTTTCCATGTGCTAAAGGGCTTTGAAAGAACTCCAGTGCTGCCTATGTAATATCGACGGTACTGTTGCGACCTATTTTACACTTGAACGTTGCATCAGCCATATAAAGAAGCTTTTAGGACATCTGTGATTTGAGATTATCAATAGTGAATATGTAATTAAAGTCTGGTATGAACAAATGTAGATATCGAATGATTTCAGTTCAACAAAAGCTGTTTCATTAGTTGCTTACTTCGCAGTTTAAAAGGCAGTTCACAAAGTAGTGTTCATTGTATTGATTTATTTTAACGTAAATTTTAATAATCATTTTAATTGTCTAAAATCATAGAGTATATGAAGCGCCGTTCCACTACATTACTTCTTGATTGCAAATACTTAGTTTTTATCTTTTAACATTATGTTTCAAAAGCAGAAAGTCAGTCTATTCGCCATTAATTGTTATTATTTGAAAGATTATTTGTGAAAAAATTACATACTGGTGTCAGTTTTATGCTGAGCTGCCTGTGCAATTATGCCATATTGAACACATTTACCCAAAGCCAGCCTGCAATTTGATCATATTGTAACGCTATTTGGAGTTTGAAACTATTGATAAGAATGTTATACGCTGCTTAAAACATTTAAGAACAAGTAAAAAATTGCTGCTAATGCAGCAAAAGGAGTACACGGCCTGAAAAGCGAGCTGTTTGTGTTAAACCATATCCATTTTAACTATTTGTAAACCTGTTTGAAATGTGTATTATGCCTATTTGATTATTTGGTTGTTTTGGTCATCGTTTAAATATCTAACTTGGTTAGGGGAAATGAGAAAATCAGGGAAACTACTCAGCGCATATATCGTGGGTGGGTTGAGCGCAACACGGTTGTAAGTCACTTTTTAAAAAAAGTTTTCAGTATTAACAAAACAATATTGTGATTCTCATATTTGAAAGTGTATTCTTTTCTGTTTATATGCATATAAACTTATAAAGGAGAAATGTTAAAAACAATTTCCAAAAGAGATATTTATAAATATATGAACAATGATTTTTTTATTGCAAAAGAGATCTTTAAATACAACTATATATTCAAAACATTCTGGTTTTAAGCCATTCATAGTTCATGGAAACTGGTAAGGGGACTCCTGTTAATGAAACCCCAGTTATGACAATTTGAATTCATGCATTAAAGTATTTGATTATTTTATAAATTATGTACATATAAAGGCTGAGTTACATCTCTATTCCACTTACAACTCATCCCAGTTAAGTCAATGCCTTTTGTGCAACATTGTTTTAACTTGAGTTACAACCCTATTGCACACAAAATTTATTCAATATGAGATACAGCATTTGGACTTATTTGCAATATTTAGTTGTTTTTTTTTTCAAAAACATTTTTCTTTAGTCATATTATGTACAATGTAATAATGTAAAATGAGCCATATTATGCAAAAAAAGTCATTTTTCAAAAAAGTAGAGTTACAACCCTATTGCGCTCAACCCACGATTATTGTTTATTCTAATCAGGGTCGAACTATGATTTTACTTTTTGGGTAACGTTTGCCTTAATCGTAAAATCATTCTAAAGATACATCACACGCGTGATCAAGAGCGATTTGAACACTGGGACCTCGGAGGAGATGATTTTGGCTGCATAACATGTCGCATGTGGCATGTCGATATAAAAAAGTTACTTATTTATAATACAATTATATTTAATCATTTGGTAAATAAAACGGTCAAATCATTTGTTTACTGAAATACTGCAAGCAATAATAGGATCCCAGTTCATAAATTAGACATCGATTCTCTCTATAATATAATTATACACCTTATAATAATTTTACATTAATATGAAAACAAAAGATGCATCAGTAATAATAATTCATCCATACTTATTGAATGTGTTTAGGGGCGGATCAAGAGTCGTTGTTTTGTTTGTTTGTTTGTTCTTCTTGTTGTTCTGTTTTTTTTTGTTTTTTTTTGTTTGTTTGTTGTTTTTTTTTTTGGGGGGGGGGGGGGGGCGGTTGGGGGTGGGGGTGAGGGGGGGGGGGTCGGGGTGTGTGATCGAACACCGTTTGATGCAGAATTATTTAAATTTCACGGAGAGTATGCTAATTTTGGAAATTATCATGTAACTATCATAAGACTACCCCGACGAACCCCTTTCTGACAATCTAGCCTCCGACCATATTCTTTGAATACGACATTGTTTCTCATATTCTGTGTAGCGCTACTTATTCCATACATTTAACTGGTGTTACCTCCTTACTCAACTGTGGCTTCAACATCCTGAGGAAATCTCGCGATATATCGCCATTTCCTGGATGTTGACACTTGACTTTTATGTATTATGTATTTGGCAAGTCGACAACGATTTCCATACAAAAAAAAAGATATGATGGTAAGTATAAGTATATTGTTAATGGCATCACATAGAACCCTTATGTTTGAGCCGTGGCCGCCGGGGTAAGCGACTTGATGAAATATTAGGATCGCGGTCTCTGCTCCTGTGGTCCCAGCTCCTATGCGCCTACATCACCTACCTTCTTATTCTTGAAATTGCTAAAGCAGTGTAGCGGTGATCTATCCATGTTTATTCATTTCGGCTGATAACAACAGCAATCTACATAATGTTTTACCTCTTTTGCCTGTACCCTTCCCTATAAGGCATAGGCCTTTCTGTCATCAAGTTGACAGATGTTGGGTAGTTTAGGACTATGCCTGTCTTTTACAGTTTGGACACAAATAGCGTAGGTCTGAATTTAAAGGGCAATATAATCAGCAAGATGCGAAGTAACATAACTTTGAAATGCTGCGCGATTTTAAAGAATTTGATGAGGAGAAGGTGCTTCTAAATGCCATTTACTTAAGAAGGAAATCAGTTCTCTGATGCGGTGCCTGTTTACATAAAATTTGCCCTTGTTCACATTAGCAAAACGAAACCACAATACCAAATTTCAACAGAAATCGACACAATGGTTGATGTGTCATTTGCATTTAATTTACATGTAGATACAAATTTAGGCCTATGACTACGAGTAAGTACAATGATTTGTGCATTTAATGATTGGTGCTTCATTTGCATTTAATTTCGTTGCAAATTTAAGCCCATACCTGTTAGTTATCACAACGCTTTGTTCCAATTCGCATATTGAATAGTAAACTAAAATTACTATTATTGCGATAGTAAATACTTATTTAATATGAGAAATGTATCAAACCGATTAACACTCACTAATATTGATTATCCGACAGATGTCGAAACTGGTACAGAAAGCTATAAATAGATTGGCCAAAACATGATCTACAGCTTTAGAGAACCATCGTCTGAATTCACTTTTATTCGAATGTGAAAACCATTGATGGTTACAGACGACTTATTAATGTTGATCCGGCATGTAAACACTTTTACAGAAAGTCAGAATTGATTGAGAACAATGGAAATTGAAATCTAAAGAAGAAAATGATGTTGAGAAAATATATGATTTGAGTAGTAAGCCGAAAAAATCGTAAAATTGGATTCTTTCACATTTCGCGTTAAAATTAGTAGCACGTATTTTGACAGATTGTAAACAAACGTTCCGCGACTGGGACTAAAATGCCGAAAACGTTTACCGTTTATGTTATTATAAGAGTCGGATTTTAATATGTCTTTAAGTTGATTCTAAATGTAAGATTTGAAAGGTTTGACCCAATAGCAAATTCGATATTTGCTGAATATATATTTTCGCTATAACTGAAACAAATTCTGTTGTGAAGGCAACTTCGGATCTCTAACTTAAGGTAAGTGATATGCTTTGTATAGTTGTTGTTACTTCAATACTTTGTATATTTCGCCTAAATATTAATGTTAAATACTAAACGAAGATATATTGCATTTGTAAGTCATTTTATAATCAAAGCATATTTACAACATGTTGACTGTTTTGATGGATGCCATTAGAGTATCGTGGAACAGTCGCTATATATTCTACATTCGCTCTTCACACTTTAAACAATCCATTTTTTTCAACACCGTTATAAACACAATGAAAATTTAAAAACCAATGATTAAAAAAACAACAAAAGTCCTCAAGTCAGTTTGAATGCCTGTAAACCTGAGAATTTGTAAACATTTTTTAAAAATATTTTTAACAAGACATAAAAATTGAGTATGATTGCAAATGTAATTGGCAATTTATATCAGTTCTTAAAATTTTAAAAGTTTCAAGAAATATTTTTCTAAAAAATAATATAATGCATAAGACACAGTTTAGCTACTATCATTTCCTTTATCATGGTTAACGTGTAATTAACATTAAAGAACTGAGATTCCTAACATCGTGTAAAGCATTCGAATAAAAAGCTTAACATAATATAAAGAACAGCAAAACAGAATATGTTATGTTTTTGTTCATGTTAATTTTATATAAACAAGCAGTGTCTTAAAAATTGCGTTGAGGGAAAACTTAAAAAATGTACATGTGTACATTAAAGCTTGACCTGAGAATCCTTCTATTGGGCCTGGTACTGTACGGTGATTTACTAGCTTTTATCGGATTTTAATTTATGAAATGGACAAATTACAAGAAGTCATAATTAAAACCAATCAAAATGACGCTGAACTATACATTAATGATATTAATTTAAGCAGAAGTGCTAAATGAAAACTTGTTAATTTCAGAAATTTAAATAAGCTGGTTCTGTTTCTGAGGAGGGGTAATAATCCGAATTATATGAATATTGTCTTAATGTTTAAGAGATAATAGTTATATACTGGCTATCCAAGATACATAGAACTTGCGGGATTTCGGAACCGTTACGGATTTTCTAACTTACGGAATTATCATTGATTTGATGTGTCTAATGTATAAATAATATTCAATTCCATCTACACTTAAGGAATAATATTAAACAATCAATATTCTTCGGATTTTCCGCCTCGCTGCCGAGACTGTATATGGTCTACAACTGTTAAACCATGTCCGTTCTCACGGATGGAAAGCCGCGGACTGAAGTCAGGCGCCAAATATAAAAAATTAAATATAATGACAAATGTTAATGAATTTTAAGAAGGAAAACTGTATTGCATCTATCTAAATTATATTTGTTGACCCAGCTCAGTTTTTTATGAAGTATCAAATAATTAAGGTATTACCCGTTTCTTCATTAAAATTATACCAAAAAATTGTTCAGGGTCTATTATTTTCACTTTAAAATGGAATATTACAAGACAAGTATAATATGCAAAGTATTATACATGAACGCCATCTGCAGTCAGGTATAACAAGCATAGCAAACCTATTTATCATTTGAAACTAATCAAATTGATAAATTGCTGTTTAGGTTTACTTAAAACGCGTCTGATTTCGTATCATACGCAAATCATTTCTTTGAATGTGTTGATTTCAACACAAAAAATGTCCTACTTACAAAACTTGGATGAAATCAATAACACAGATAAATTGCTGTATAATTTCTAGTTTCAAGTTTAAACACCAATTTAAAAAAAAAAAATTAAACAAGTTGTTTGTTGAATTATATGTTTAAATGTGATAACTTGCTTCTTCTTCCGAATAACTTTCGGGAAATCGTAAAAAAAGCGAAATATGCATGTCAGGAACTACCAAATCCTACGTAATATCTCAATTCAAGTAAAAGTTATTTGCTAGACTATCTCTGTTATGAAATTTGACCTATAATGTTGACCTTGAACTTTGCGTTGGAAACCGCGGGAGGGGAGGTTGTGCGCGACACTCCGTCTGAGGTTATTATTCATGCCAAACAAACAGAATTGTTCTAAGCATGGAAACGTTGTGGGCCGGAGAATATTTGACATTTTTGTTTACTCCTAACTTAAACCTAAACCTTTGGTATGGGAACATGTGGTTTGCTAGCGACACTTCGTCTCAAGCAATACAACGTGTCACTAAGGTAAGCATTAATGCCAAATATAATCAATATAATGGGGACACATTAACGCACGCAAATACACCAAATCGCCGTAATGACAATTAAGTCGAGCTCACCGCAAGCAGGCTTATTATCCTGGTTGACAATCAACATGATTGTCACTCAACCGTTGAAAGGAATATCGGTGTCTTTAAACAGAACTGAAGGGAAACTGGTCAGAGCCGTCTTACTATTTTCAAAGTCTCAACTGTGAGGACTTTGTATTTGAAATTCAGTTCCCATTTCAATATAATCTAGCAAATACCAGTGAGAGCACCTCGCCATCTTGTTTAAAGGAGAAAATGTGTTTGATAAGACACCGCTATCCAAGAGAGCCGCTTCATAGCGTTATATCTCAAAGATGATCTTGGAACCTGTACGTGTGTCGTGCTATTTAAGGTACCCGAAATTCCGCCCTAACATTGTGGCAATTACAAGAATGCTGCGAGGCTGTACAGGGCTCGGGTAATGATTTGTGATGTTGTTAAGACGTTTATCCGCGCTTAAGTAGCAGTAAAAGTGACTAAGACAAGGAAAGTTTAAATAAATCACTTAAAACCTTCCATCCGCTATACGGCGTTGCAAGAACGCCAGTGCGTCGCTTAAGTGATAGCCACGGTACTGTTGCAACCAATTTGCACTTAAACAGTCACATTCAGGCGCTTTAAGGTGATCCGTGATTTAATTTTTGAATATCAATAATGAAACTATAACTTATGTCTGGTATGAACATCTACATCTGTGCTTTAAGAATATCAATAATGAAACTATAACTTATGTCTGGTATGAACATCTACATCTGTGCTTTAAGAATATCAATAATGAAACTATAACTTATGTCTGGTATGAACATCTACATCTGTGTTTTTAGAATATCAATAATGAAACTTTAACTTATGTCTGGTTTGAACATCTACATCTGTGCTTTTAGAATATCAATAATGAAACTTTAACTTATGTCTGGTATGAACATCTACATCGGTGCTTTAAGAATATCAATAATGAAACTTTAACTTTATGTCTGGTATGAACATCTACATCTGTGCTTTTAGAATATCAATAATCAATATATAAGTAAATGTCTATTATGAAGAAATATATACACCGGATGATTTGAGTTAAATACATTCTGTTTTAAAATGTTTGTATCCATTAAACTAAGAAGGCAGTACACACAGGTTTTCATTGTATTGATGTTACATATTATGTTCACGCAAACTGTAATTGTAATCATTATAATTGTCTATGAGATGCAGCATGACAAAATTGGTTTAGGTGACTTATGTAGAACCTGATCAGCTTTCACATCTGAGCAGTCTGATCAGGGTCTAAACTTTAGATCAATTTCAGACCATGCAAATATGCAATTTAAGCCGGAGCCATTCATTCAGAAAAGCATTTTCATTGCATCTTGGAAACACTTTAGATCCTTTACAGACCATGCAAATATGCAATTTGAGCAGAATCTACACTTATTGCAATGTCCTTAAACTTGGTTTTCTATTTTGTTTTCATGTTCTTCATCCTATACACGAAGTATATGATACGTCGTTTCACTACATTACATCTTGGATGCAAAAACTAAGTTTTGATCTCAAAGCTCATTTTCTGATTTCAAACTAGAAGTTATATCTTAAAATCGGAAAATTACTTTCGACAATAACAACAACAATAACTGTTTTACAAATGTTTTCTCGAATAATAATCAGAATAGAAGATGTAAATTGCTAGGCATTTCAAAAAACATTATGTTTTATTAAAAAAAAAAATTTTAGAAGAAAAAAAAACGTAATTTATGTCTTGGGTTCCATAAAGAGACTGAAAGGCTGGTGACACTCGTAAGTGAAAATAACAAAACGCTAGTGTGATTGATAAATGGGCATTTATTAAAATACCGTAAACTTGTAATTAACCAAACATTCTGATTATTTTAACTTATCTGGGCTGAGAAGAAACCGCCCTTATAAAAAAGAAAGAGAACATTAACAAAAGTGTAATATCAAAGATTTTACATACATATAAAGTGAATGAAGGTGATATGTCGACCAAGCAAATGAATGTAATGCGGAGGTGGAAAGGGAGGAGGTGGTTATTTTCATCAGATTCAAAATTGTGTCCACATTGTTTGAAGAACAAAGCAAAGATGGCGTGGGTTTAATACGATTGGACAATGGAATCACGTGTTATGTTTGGTCCATTTTGATTGGTCGACATATTAACATAAGTTTTATATAAGAACAAATGTACTAAAAATTATTTAAGGTGATGCGGGAAGTTTGACCCGTTGAACCCCGACATAAATCATTTTATAATACATAAAATCCATTTATGTCTTGGGTTCCATAAAGAGACTGAAAGGCTGGTGACACTCGTAAGTGAAAATAACAAAACGCTAGTGTGATTGATAAATGGGCATTTATTAAAATACCGTAAACTTGTAATTAACCAAACATTCTGATTATTTTAACTTATCTGGGCTGAGAAGAAACCGCCACAAGGAACGCCGCCCAGATGGAACCAGCATTTCAGTATCTAAGCATAGTAATACAAAACAGAACAACAGGAAAACTGTGATTAAAGCAAAATGAGATCTGTTAGTAAGTGACAAATATGTACAACAAAGAGCATGACAAAATGGCGTTTGGCACGAATAAAATTATAACAAATATTATGCATTGTTGGTTGAGACTAATGTTATTAAAGTTCGACCCAGTAGCAAAATATATAACTCAAGTACTAGTCCGCAAAATAAACAAAAAAGCATAGCTGCCTTTTAATTTAATGCTGAATATGTGTTACTACTTCAGCCGTGCTAGCATGGCTGACAATTTATAAACAAGAAAAAAGTGTAGCTGTATTAGGTAGGCCGTAAACAAATAAGTGAAATAAATGTGTCTAAATGAAAAATGATTGTACGGCTGCTGCAGCTAATGATGTTCCTAACCCGAAGCGAAGACCAACACGACTGCATGCAACCTATGTGAACACTATCATAGTGTGGTTTTTGAATATGTAGCATGCAAAGGCCGCCAGAGGGGAAGCATCGCGCAGCCAAGGCTGCTTCAACAGTCCGTGACGGCACAATAGTTCCCTCCGAAGCAACCCATCCTGCAGTGCAGACATCTTATGGGCAGTCGGTCATGAGCATCGTGATTTGCACAAAAATTGTTATATTTGTTTCCTGACAATACAATGAAAATAATTAATTGTAAAATAACCTTGATAATGTAATTCAACAGCTACAAAATTTGACAGCATGAAGTACAATAGTGGTGATACTGATGATTCTACATGTAATAAGAGACCACCGCTATGTGGAAATAAGTATGTTACTGCTGCTTCAGTCAATAACAAGCAATAGATCCATGCAAAATATTACAAGCAAAATTGCACCATAAGCATTCTATGTACAAGTTGTAGTGAAATGCCAGACAATAATGGTATTGCTGCTTCAACAGTCAAGTACCAAAATGTGCATGTCAAATTGTTGGCAAAGAAAATTCTGGTATTGCTGCCTCAACAGTCAATAACCAAAGTTTGAAGTCAATGAGAGAACACAAGTTAGTACGGAGTAACTCAATGTCAATTGATAATTCATTTAACACCGTTACAATAGCATGATGCAAAATAATAATGTTTTGCTGTCCGAACTGTTCTTTCCTGGAGTTGATGCAATTCAACACTTGTATTGCTGCTTCAACAGTCAATATAAGTGCAAATTATGTACAACCAGTATTAGTATGACCTTTGTAAAATTCCAAAACCCTTTTTAGCAGTTGGTATTTATAACATTACAATATATAGCCGTGTTGTATTGCTGCTTCAACAGTCAATACGAGGCATGACGTAAGAGGCAATGGCAAGCATTATGTCTATAATGGGTTAGGGCGAATGTACTTCCAAAATGCTGAAGATTTCCAGCGGCCTAACATTTGGATTTGTGAAGTGGAAAAACCTAAGGAATGTGCGTATGTGGCTCCGCCAATACGGAAGGAATGTGCAGTGTATCTAGCGGGATCAAGTGAGCAGAATTCCACGCATTGTTTAATAACTGCATTAAAAGAAGATGTGGATATCGGACAACCTGTGGGGAAGCAAAAAAGTGGCCCACCGATAGAACCATACTCAGGACTGTATTTGTTACAGTATTTGTAAAGGTGACGAACTGGACATAAGTCAGCGATATTTTGGCGTCGGAGAACAATGTGAGCTGACTGACCTTGTGAATGTTTAAAGTGTTTTAAGGTGATTAAAGCTGTTTTGGCTTTAGACTGTGCCACCTCAAATGAGACATCTTGGCGTTTGATGGTATTTTTTGAGCTGTGTTTGCTGACTGTGAGTTCGCTTATTCGCAGTAAACCGAAGAATGCTACGAGAAACATGGTATGAAAAACAAAGCGGAGTGAGCCTGAAGGAACCACTTGCTTAAGTGCTTTAGTAAGTAAGCGTAATATGTGTAGAGTGACTGGCAAGCGTTTGTCAGGAACAGATTGCTTTCTTATGCTGTGCATGAGCTGTTTGATAAGAAATGTTTGTGTTGGGTTTGGTAAGTTTTGCAAGTTATGAAGGTATGAAATAGCTGAAAGTGTAGTTGCAATTGTGGCATGTTTAAGGCCATGACTAGAACTTGCAGCAATGAACTGCGAAAGTTTTTCAACACTGATAGGCAGTAACCTGTCACCAGGGTAATGAACTGTGTGAAAATCTCTGTATTTCTTTAGAGCATTTCTGTAAGTGGTGGTTGTAGATGGCGCGAGCGCACGTGACAAAATATGATGTACGGCTCTGTTCAAGGAAGCTTTAGATAGCTGTCGGGGATGGCTGCTGGCTGTTCGTCCATGTGGGGTAATAATCGCCGGAACTGGCTGATCTGCAAACGTGAAAGAAGGTCAGGTAAGACATTGGTTTTACCAGAGATGTGTACGGAACGAACTAGAATGTTGTGTTTCAGGCAGACGAGCACAAGTCTGCGTACTAGTAACATTATTTGTGGGTCTTTGCATGTTTGTTTATTGATGATATGGACTACAGCATAATTATCTGAGTGCAATGTTAAACATCTGTTGTCTAGTGAAGGCCCCCATAATTCTAGTGCAAGCACTATAGGAAATAATTCCTTAAATGTGATGTTAAGCGGGGCTTGAGATGATGTCCAAGTTCCGTAGAACCAGTGAGTTTGAAAAATAGCGCCAAAACCGATTGAACCCGAGGCATCTGTATACAAGTGTAATGATGTGTCAGTTACCCAACGTTCCTGTAACAGTAAGTTGGTACCATTGAAGTGATCAGCAAACAGCAGCCAAGCTGTGAGGTCTTTCCTACTTTCGCTATTCAGTGTAATGCGGTGTGATGGACGAGTGACCTTTTTAGTGAGATCTGCGAGGCGGCGTAAGAAGGAGCGGCCAGGTGGCACCACTGTGCAACAGAAATTGAGTAGCCCCAAAAGAGACTGTAATTCCTTTAAAGTGATTTTTCGGTGTTTGGAGAATTTGGCTAATTGAGCTCTAAGTTTGAGAAGTTTGTCCTCTGGGAGACGTGCCTCCATGGTTATAGAATCAAGTTCTAGGCCCATGAAGGTGATAACCTGACATGTCTTCTCTGATTTAATTGGAACACCTATTTCTGAACACAAGGCAAGAAAGTTCTCCAGATTTGTTTGACATGTAACCGAGTTTGGTGGACCCAAAATGAGAAAGTCATCTAAAATATGAACCATGTGTTGAATGTTTAACTTGTTATAAGCAATCCAGTGTAATGATGAGCTGAATCTTTCAA
Organism: Corbicula japonica; assembly: GCA_038501625.1. NCBI lineage: Eukaryota > Metazoa > Mollusca > Bivalvia > Venerida > Cyrenidae > Corbicula > Corbicula japonica. The sequence goes on along the minus strand of JAZAYU010001103.1, from coordinate 65,675 downwards.
AGATTGCACAGGAACTTGAAGCCCCCATGGGTAAGCATGTGTCATAATAGAATTGGCCACGAAAGGTCATACCTAAAAGATCGTGGTCATCTGGGTGGATCGGTATAAGCCTGAATGCATTGTCTATGTCAGTTTTTGCTAAAAAACTGCCATTCCCTAAGTGCAGAAGTTCATGGACTGCGTCATCAAAAGTGGCATACTGAACAGAGGAGAATTCTGGACTAATGAAATCATTGACAGACTTGCCCTTAGGATAGCTTAGGTGGTGAATTAGTCTATATTGATTGTGGCCTTTTTTGGGGACGAGACCAATCGGGCTGATCTGCAGGTTAGGAAGGGGTGGCTTGACGAAAGGACCAAGTATACGATTTGCAGCCAGTTCTTTGGAAAGTTTTGCTTGAACTATGTCTGGAAGGTCCTGACATGATTTGAGATTAGGAGAGGTAGTAGAAGCACGTGGACCTAAGTAGCCCAAATGGAAACCGTGTGAGAAGCCTTGTATTAAATATTCCTGATCATGGTAACCTGTCAAGTAAAATTTTAAGCAATCTGTCAAAATAGGTGTGACTGGTTTACTTTTTGGTAGGCTTGTGGGTGTTGGATGAGGTGTTGTTGTATTGAGCAGGTGGGCTTGAACTGGACTGGGCTGCGTGTTCTTTACTGGAGAAAGTGCAATTTCCGGCATGGTGGGATCCCCTGCAGAAACCGCAGACATGTGGATGTTGGCAACGTGTGTTTGTACATTGTGACCTTCGGTTGTACGTCCAGCATGTATTTTCCAGGTATCTGGGTTTTTTGTGGAACTTAGGGTTGGAAGATTTGTTGTTGCTGTACCGAAAGGGCCGAAAGGATGTGTTGTTGTTGTTGTTGTTAACTATTTGGGTGGTTGCCATTATCCAGAATTCTGTATGAATTCTGTCCCAGGGCATGAGCAAGGACTCCCGTAACATCCTAAATTGTGTGTCATAAAACTGCCAGCCCCCCTGACGGCGAACAGCTAAATCCCGAACAATTTCCCCATATTTCATGAGCTGGGCAGTTTCTGATGGGTATTTGAGGCTATAAATAGCAACAAATCTTAAGAATGCATTGGTCCATTGTTCAATGTGGGTTATTTTTCGAATTTTGTTGGCTGGAACCACACTAAGATTGGAAGAGCCATCCATTTGTAGCAAGAATTGATGGGAGGATTGTGTGCTAGCAGTAGCGGTGGAAGGCAGAAGAGAGGCAAAGTCTATAAATTTATTTTTCCAGATTTGTTTTTGAAGGGACGGTTTGATTTGAGCGTATATGGGGGTTGAAATGGGTTCAACATACTGCAAGCCATTACCTGGTAGTAATAATTGGTCAGCATGTGAACGTGTAACTTCTTCCAACGATCTGAAATCATCCACATCAGAGTCCAAATCAGATTGTTCCGAGGTATTATCCTCGGGTTCTGACAAGTCAGATTCTGGAATCTGTATACCAGGAAGATGATTGTCCAGGAGGTGATCTGGGATAACTGATTGGACTGGATGTCTATGACGACCACTGGTTTGATTGTTCATGGACACAGTAGGATTGGTCTGTAGACCTGTACCATCCTGGTTGTCCAAGAGGTTATCTTGGGCAACTATTTGGATCTGACGTCTATGACGGCTATTGTGTGGATTCATGGACACAGTGTGGTTAGCGGTGACCGGTAATTGGACGTCAGCCTGAGTGCGTACTGTGCACGTAGTTTGTTTGGTTTTTCCATGTTTTGGTCTGGTTGTTTGATTAGAACCCAAAACAGTTTCATTGCAAGTGTGCTTCTTTGATGCCATTGCTGTTTGCTCTGAACATTTGGTTTTGTTTGTTTTCGGTCTCTTTTTCCCTGGAGGCCCCGAAATCGGACAGCAGGGGCAGGTTGTTGTTGTAGCAGGTCGTTTTGACCGATGCATCTGGAAAGAAACACAAAGATGGTTTGTTTTTTTTTTTAGTTAAATCCTACCAGCAATTAAAATGCATGTATGTGATGAAAGCACAGAGATAAACACAGGTTTGTATGTTATAAACACTGTCCCTGTGACAACTGCGTAATAAAATTGCATAGATATTAATGTATTTTAACTAAAACATAAACATCGGGGTAAACTATAGAAAAGTTCCTGGAAAGTTTGAAAACTGTTATAAAATGTGCCAAAAACCTCGGGTAAATATCCCGGAAGTGGCGCACATGTTCTGTAAATGTTTACAAGAGGAGGCAACAAACAGACAAAGACGTCGGGTAACTATCCCGGAAGATGGTGCATATGCACTTAATGTTTTAAACATGGTAGCAGAAACCAAGTCATCGGGTAAATATCCCGGAAAGCAATATAATGCAAGTACATCAGGAACAAACAAGGTGTGGACAAAATACATCAGGGTAGACCCTGGAAAGAACATCACACCTGGTATATGCTCGACCCCGGAAACAAGTATATAGGTATATAGATAAAACTTAAGTATTGTTGTAAATAATAAGGTTAGATTAGTAAATCAAGAAGATTGCAGTTAATTTGCAAGAACATTGATATACTAAAAATCATCGGAATTGATAAAGTACATTTTGGTACTTATCTAGCTGAATCCAAGGTTAAGCTGTGCCACCACCGCTGCTCGGATGTTTTGAAAGAGGCGTTTTTGACCATGATTGGTAAGGTGAACACCGTCATCGGAGAAGACCTTGTTTTGGGCTTCGGTTGACCAAAAGCCTTTGAAGCGCCAAAGAACCGCTTGCTTTCTGGTGAAGTTCTCACATAGATCAGACAGTAGAAGATTCGTCTGGTCAACTCGTTCGTTGTATCTTGGTACGTTGACTGGCCACCGTGTTGGGCGAGCTGGTTCCATGCGGTGCAGAATTTGGCAAATCACTACTTTCTGAACATTTGGTAAAGTCAATAGTGTTTCAGTTAGGTTTATAATTTGACGGGCTACATGTTCTGGGGAACTGTCCTCACGATACAGATCGTTAGTCCCGATAAGTAGCACTACAACCTCAGGGGCGAAATCTTCAACTTTGTCCAAGTGGTTCAATAATCTGTCCACAGTTGCGCCGGGGAAACCAGAATATTGCACTAACACCGGTTGTTCAAGGTTTAAATTAAAGTTCAAGGATGGATCCGTTTTTCTGCGAATGAATTCCTTAAGATGTGCTACGAAGGAATGTCCAAAAATGTGTATTTTGACGGTCATTATAATAATTCCGTGTGTGACAGGCGTTTGATGTATATAGAGGCACGCCGCCGTGACCTCGTTAACAACAAATTGTCCTTCTCCGAATCCGGCCACCGATTACACAGTTTTTATTGACTAAATCCGATAAATCTGCAGCGGTGAGACGTGTACAATGAAAGTTCAAAACATAAAGAGTATTATACCATCAAATATAATCCAAACTTTATCCAAATAGCGTAAAAAATTAACTTATTTTCATCAGATTCAAAATTGTGTCCACATTGTTTGAAGAACAAAGCAAAGATGGCGTGGGTTTAATACGATTGGACAATGGAATCACGTGTTATGTTTAGTCCATTTTGATTGGTCGACATATTAACATAAGTTTTATATAAGAACAAATGTACTAAAAATAATTTAAGGTGATGCGGGAAGTTTGACCCGTTGAACCCCGACATAAATCATTTTATAATACATAAAATCCAT
>JAZAYU010001103.1:0-61506 GCA_038501625.1 Corbicula japonica | reverse complement strand
TCTCTTCAAACGCATACCTCACAAAACAGAATGCGAGCATGTATACACACGGGTTGTTTGTGACTTTATAGGTATGATAATACTCAATATTGAAATAATCTTTTTTTTTGTTTTGGGGACATTAAATATAAGTTTTTGCGATGGATGTCGCAAAGCGTTTGTCGATGCGGCGCTTGATCGGAAGTAAACAATTATAGCTTAATTTTATAAATGCACACACAACAAAATTGAACAACAACAACTAGTGCGGCTATAGATGTAGCCCCCATATCTTATTTCCGGCCAAGCTTATGAAGCATTTAGTCGTGTCAACACGCTACGGAATTTTACTTTCATTGCAGTTTGTCCCAACTAAGGTGTGTAAGGTTTATGCTAGTGAAGATGTGCATCAAAAAATTGCACGACTACTCGAACATACGTGCATTCAAATCGAAGTTTAAGTCAGTACAGAACTTCTTATATGATACATTATAATACATATTTCCAGTCGGAACTGTTTCCAAGTGTGGCTTGATTTAAGCTAAGGACACCACTGAACTGAACCATCAATTCTCATTTGAATATTGAATGTGCTTTTACATCGTAAGGACTCGATCATTTAGTATGTGCACAAACTTCTAAATAAATGTAATGTTAAGAACTTTTACTCCTTTTGTCAATGCACTGATATAAATTAAAAAATATTAAAATCTCTCTAACAGCAAAAAGGCAGTTCAACAAAACTGCATTAATCAATGTTTTAACGTACAATGTTGATTAATGGATGCTTCAATAAAAAGGAGATACGCATACTGTCAGCACGTTTTAATCCTGTTTTAACATGTTTTTTGTTTATTATGATATAGTACAATTCGTTTCCGGACTTTTTCCCACCAACCACCGGTTGGAATTCTACGGTAAGCTTCATTAAGAGAATATTATGAACAAGCTCTGTTCTATATAACTGTTGTATATTGTATTGTTTGAAATAGAATATACTTTACTGCGCATGCTTATATATTTGCCGCTTTAAGATTCAGTCTTATAATAAAACTCAATGTAGAAACACGCTTGTGTTCGTCTCAATAATCACACTAGTGATTGCCATACCATATCAACAACAATACATCATGGTGTCAGAAATTAACTTTGCTTGTAAATAACAGGATAACATTTGTTGATTTATTTCCAATGTTTAACCGTTGATAAAATTACCATGGAATTATGTGGAATTCCTCCACCGCACATAAACTGGGACACGTCAAACCTACCAGAAGAGTGGGACAGATTTCAAACTCACGTGGAACTTATCTTTAGTGGGCCACTGAAAACAAAATCTGAAGAAGAGAAAACTTCGTTCCTATTGCTATGGGTCGGTGAAACTGGCCGACAAATCTACAAAACGTGGACACTCACAAGTGACGAGTCCAAAAAACTGAAGACGTATTATGACAAATTCAAGAAACATGTGCAGCCAAAACTTAATCCAATATTTGGGAGATATTGTTTTTTAACAACGAAGTGCAAGGCTCAGACAGCATTGATGCATTTGTGACTCGTCTGAAGATTAAAGCACGTGATTGCAATTTCCGGATCGGCGAAGTTGACATATCAGAAGATATGATTAGAGACCGGATAGTCTTCGGTTGCTCAAGCTCAAAAGTCCGAGAGAAACTTATCAATGAGGGCGAAAAACTCACAATGGACAAAGCCATACAAATAGTCCAAAACTACGAATACTGTCAAAAACAGCTTAATCAAATGTCAGTATCCAGTAACAACATTGATGCGGTTAACAAAAGGGCGCAGCATGGGAGCTCGTCCCAAAGACAGTCACAAGCAAAGGAACCAACACACGCCAGCCAAAAGTACGTCGGGATCCAAAACACAAGGCTCCGAATCGCACAGGAATCGAACCAAGTGTGGACATTGTGGGACATTTCACGCTAGAAGACAGTGTCCAGCTTATGGCCAAGACTGCTATAAATGTGGGAAACAAAATCACTTCCGAAAACTGTGTCGTTCAAAGGATGTTGATCAGATTGACCATAGTGATACAGAAAGTGCATGTGATTATCACGGATATAACAAACAGTCGAACGACAGCCGCGACCCGGAATATTACATTGACATGGTGAGCGCTTTTTCACAATCTCCAGACCGTGCATTTGTAAACATTCAGATAGGCCCTTCCCAGGTCCCCATCAAATTTAAAATTGACACCGGAAGCGCAGTAAACATCCTTCCGAACTCAACTTTTCATTCACTGGCATTACATATCTCATTAGATGCCCCTGATTGCAAACTTACCTCGTACTCTGGTGACGCAATACGAGTGCTTGGAAAGGTCAATTTGCCATGTCTGTTCAATGGCAAATCAATCACTTCATGTTTCTACATCGTAGAAAATTCAGCCACACCTCTGATTGGTTTACAATCTTCCATAGATCTCGATCTAATCAAATTAACATATTCGATTGAGAATCGTCCGCCGAGACATACATATCCCATGAGCAAAGAGTCAGTCCTGAATGAATTTGGAGAGCTGTTTAAAGGAATAGGGGTTATTCCAGGTACATGCCATTTACATCTGAAACCCGATGCAATCCCCGTTGTAAACCCTCCGCGTAGAATACCGGAAGCTCTCAAATTAAGACTTATGGCCGAACTTAATAACATGGAAAGGGATCAGATTATAACACCGGTATCCGAACCGACTGATTGGGTTAATTCGATAGTTGTCATTGAAAAGCCCAAAACTGGCAAGCTGAGAATATGCTTGGACCCTAAGGCGCTCAATGAATCTATTCGCAGGCCACACTTCCAAATGCCGACTTTGGATGACATAACGTCGCAGCTGGCCGGAGCAAAGGTCTTTAGCATTTTACACATCACTCATGCGTATTGGAGTGTAAAGCTGGATGAGCAATCTTCATTTCTTACAACATTCAGCACACCGTTCGGTAGATAACGTTATCTCCGACTTCCCTTTGGCATTTCTTCATCAGGTGACATTTTTCAACAAAAATGCAATGAAATATTTGAAGGGCTACCAGGCATAAAAAATCTGGTAGATGATATCCTTATTTACGGAGACAGCAGGCAGGTGCATGACCAGCATCTCCGAAACGCGTTGATTCGTGCTCAGGAAAAAGGAATCAGGTTCAATCTTGAACAAGAAAAGTATAACACAGATGTGTTATATGTGGACGACATTTAAAAGAAGTTAGATGTTGGTTGTAAGAGTTCATGCAGGTGATGGATTGTTTTTAAACAACGAAAGAATTTTAAAGTGCTACTATATTGTTGTCTTTTATTGGCAAAGGGTATTGAACGTTGAAGGATGTGATTGTATATTACATGTAGTTGTGGAACGCGTTGTATACAAGGAGTGCAGTTTGAAATGAAGTATACCGGAATTGGTAAGGAATGGGATTTATAATGAAATTTGTTTGCTGAACATTTACAAGTTTTGCAGTAAATGTAGTGAATGATTTGAAAACAAAAGAATTGAAAAGTTTTCCTTTTAATTATAATGAAAACTAGCTAGAAAATAGTGGAAGAGATGGTTGCTGTAGTAACATGAATTACGATGAAGAATTTACAGAACTATATGTGTTGATATGCATTCAGTTTAGGATACAAAATATTTACTCACATTTTAAGGATTTACTACACTCCTCTTTGCAACATTTCAAAAACGGCAAAATGCCTTTCAATGAAATTTTGCACAAATGAATGTTAATTTTGTTTAGTTTGATACTTTTCTTTTTAAATCGATGGTCGAACAAGGAGGAGTGTAGTGGATCGTTAAGAGCACTCAAAATTTTATAAATGTAACTGATTTTTCATTATTGTCATTGTAGATTTTCGTAAGTAGATACTCTACTGGGAGCTATGTTTCGATATCAACAGCAGCTGAAGATAATGTTAGACCTTGCACTTTGTGGACAGTTACGCCAACATTTAATTTTCATGAAGAAGTTACCTTGAAGTTAAACATTATCATAGCACTAACCACATTATGAATTTGCTCTATTTAAATTCAACAGTATCTTTCAAAATTGTACCACGTACATGGCAATTCCTTTGGTACTTTCAGGATGAAAAATCTATACTAACTTTCTACATTCAGCATCTTGATCCCGTAAACCAGGGGGGGGGGGGGGGGCTGGGGGTGGGGATGGGATGGGATGGGGGAGGAGTCACAATTATTCTGAACAACTGAAAAAGACCTACAAAAAATGGTTATACAATCATTATTTACTTTATAGACACGAAATCGCCTTCTTGTAAAACAGAAACCCACTAGAACCGTCAATTTCAACATCAGAAACATTTGTAAACAAAGAACCATCATATATAGGTCACATTCACGCGCCAAAAATCAAGTCATAGGATTGCCAATATTTGTAAACAGAACACAAACTTCAATATCATCCACAAATAACTATCTGAACAATGTCTCTTACTACATGTACACTCTTTCTATAACTGCTTACAACAATAAACTTTCAATTCGCATAATTAAAAGAAAACACCGACTCATCGATCTATTTATATAATCTATATATACATATACTAAATTATAAATAGCTTGACCTTGAACTTAACGTACATACAACATGGTTCCCGTTCATTACTCAACAATCTATATATAAAGCCGGGCCACATGGTTCTCAGCATTCGCTAATAACTTCTATTTAAAGCCGGGCCAATTATCCCCTTGAGCCGGCCTAATTGTACTATAGTAAAGATAATCAAGTAATAGTTACATAGTAATAATATATTATGACCCATCATTCGTCCAGAAAATGCATTATAGGTGTGACCGAGGTACCTTTCTTCGGACACATCATAGGCGAAAATGGCCTGAAACCTGATCCTAGCAAGATTGAAGCCATCACAAAGCTTCCAATACCAGACAGTCGCGCAAAACTTGAGACCTTTTAAGGTCTAGTTAATTATATGTCAAAATTCGCGCCAAATCTCGCGGAAACAATCGCCCCACTTCGTGCCCTTCTAAAAAAGAACACAGAGTTCTTTTGGGACGAAACTCAGACTAGAGCATTCGAAAAGGTCAAAACAATAATCACAAACGCTCCAGTTTTAGGTTACTTTAATCCAAACAAACCTCTCGTCCTAGAAACAGACGCTAGCAAAAACGGGATAGGATTCTGCATAATGCAGGACGGTCGGCCGATAGCTAATGCATCGAAAAGCCTATCAAAATCTGAGGTTCTATACGCGCAGATAGAAAAGGAGCTCTTAGCGATATTATTTGGATGCAAACGCTTCCATCAGTTTACATATGGAAGAGAGGTCATTTGTCATTGCGATCATAAGCCAATATCTTCTATCATGAAAAAAACCGTTGTCTGCAGCCCCACCGCGTTTGCAAAGAATGTTATTGCAATTGCAAAAATACAACGTCACCGTGCACCACATAAGTGGAAAAGACATACCGGTGAGCGATTGTCTCTCGCGCCAATCCCTTGCGGAAACCAGCCCAACATTAATTGAAGGCCTTGACTTGCATGTTCACGCTGTAAAGCAGCATCTATAGGCGATTAAAAATTGTTCAGTCAGCAATTAAATGCGATGCTCAAATGTTAAAGTTAAAACAGGCTATAATTGAAGGATGGCCAGAATCGAGAGCAGGCTGTTTGCCAGAAATAATACACCGCTCGAGTGCGGATACACACCCGCTCAGCTTCTTTTTAGTAGAAGAACGAAGTCAGTAGTTCCCATTTCAAATAAAGCTCTTCAACCCAAGCTCGTCAATCAAAAAGTTGTTAAGGAAAAAATGCAGACATCTAAAAACAAACAAAAAAGTAATTATGACACAAAATGCCGATCACTTAAGCCTGCAGTATTTTCATATTTGTCGTGTTCGGTGGCTTTCAAAGTTCCCTTTTCATCTATTTCAATATCACAGTAGCGTTGTTTGTGCCGTGTGGCGGCTGTAAAAAGTCTCCCCGTACATTCAATTAGTGCTGTTATCAGTTACGTCCTTTGAAGGTCGGCTGAGCACGATACTTGTGTACTATGTTTATGGTACTTCTAAAATTACTTTTGTTTTAATAGTTCGGCCAGTTTATAGATAGGTGGTTTCAATATCCCAGCAAATATAGATTTGGATATTGTCCAATCACCCTCAAGAATATACTTCCTGGTTTTTAAATTTTGCCTTTGGCGTGATCTGTGATATGCAGGATTTATATTCTAAGATCCCCTGTCAAAATTCTATTCTGTTTAGTTCCGCCCATTGTTTTCTCGTTTAGGGCAAACCCATTCTTTTATCTGGGGACCATACGCCGCTGAACATGGAATGGTATTAATCTGAAAATACCTCATTGAAGGTTCCATGTTCACCGCCATATGCATACCATCGTTTGGGATGGATCGAAATTGTACTATTTAATGGTGTAATTACTGAGTTGCGCTCAACCCGGGGCTAGGCGGCGTGGGGAGTAATAAGCATTCCCATTACTGCCCATGAACAGGCTCAATCAAACCGAGCCTGCAGTATTTTCATATTTGTCGTGTTCGGTGGCTTTCAAAGTTCCCTTTTCATCTATTTCAATATCACAGTAGCGTTGTTTGTGCCGTGTGGCGGCTGTAAAAAGTCTCCCCGTACATTCAATTAGTGCTGTTATCAGTTACGTCCTTTGAAGGTCGGCTGAGCACGATACTTGTGTACTATGTTTATGGTACTTCTAAAATTACTTTTGTTTTAATAGTTCGGCCAGTTTATAGATAGGTGGTTTCAATATCCCAGCAAATATAGATTTGGATATTGTCCAATCACCCCCAAGAATATACTTCCTGGTTTTTAAATTTTGCCTTTGGCGTGATCTGTGATATGCAGGATTTATATTCTAAGATCCCCTGTCAAAATTCTATTCTGTTTAGTTCCGCCCATTGTTTTCTCGTTTAGGGCAAACCCATTCTTTTATCTGGGGACCATACGCCGCTGAACATGGAATGGTATTAATCTGAAAATACCTCATTGAAGGTTCCATGTTCACCGCCATATGCATACCATCGTTTGGGATGGATCGAAATTGTACTATTTAATGGTGTAATTACTGAGTTGCGCTCAACCCGGGGCTAGGCGGCGTGGGGAGTAACAAGCATTCCCATTACTGCCCATGAACAGGCTCAATCAAACCGAGCCTGCAGTATTTTCATATTTGTCGTGTTCGGTGGCTTTCAAAGTTCCCTTTTCATCTATTTCTATAAGAAAATGACGCAGTTAGAGTGCAATTTGGAAGGTCATGGAAACCTGCCAAAGTTTTAGCACATCATGATAACAGGTCGTATACAGTACAAACTAGGGATGGTGGCATTTACCGCCGAAACCGAAGGTTACTGCACCAAGTTAAAGAAAACGTCTCAGATATAGACCCATTCAGTGCCAACATTTTAGCAGATCAATTTCAAACCAACAATGATCCCCCATTGAACATAAATTCACCTGAAACAAACATTAAATCAAATGGCCCTGGTCCTTATATAACACGGTCTGGAAGAGCTGTGAAAGAAAATCAGCGTTATGCAAGTGATCAGTGGGTTAAGTGAAAATTAACTGATTTATTAATAAAAGTGACTAGTGATCAGTGGGTTAATTAAGTGAAAATTAACTGATTTATTAATAAAAGTGACAGTGCAACTTTTTGATACCTCTGAATTACTATGAAAGAGAAACATTTTGTTTTATACAAACATAAAGATTATCGTTATTATTTTGCAAATATTACCATTTGAACTTATATATATATATATATATATATATATGTCATATATTTCAGGGTTCCAGCTTTTATTTTTATGCAGAGGGAAATGTTGTATATTGTATTGTTTGAAATAGAATATACTTTACTGCGCATGCTTATATATTTGCCGCTTTAAGTTGTCTGTTAAAGATTCAGTCTTATAATAAAACTCAATGTAGAAACACGCTTGTGTTCGTCTCAATAATCACATTAGTGATTGCCATACCATATCAACAACAATACAACAATAACGGAGAATGTAAGTGTCGAATCTAAGAAGAGTACGTGCTTATTTACACCAACATCGATGCCTTTATAAGTAAATTACATAGAAAAAGATCGCAAAAGATCAGAAAAATACGACTTTAAATCTGACTGTTGGATAACGCGCAAATTTGTTGTTTGTTTAGCGAAATAGATCTTAATTACAAACAAACTTCAAATGCCGAACCGCCTTAAATTCCCGAGCGCTTTTAGTCATGTTTGTATATATTGTTATTTTACCAAGCAAAACAATGTCTGTTTTACAAGGACGGTTTGATTATTTAGAAGATGGTAATTTTTTTGTCTTAATAATTTGTTTAATATATGAATGTATACAACTTTATGAATACGTTATACAATTTAGCAGGCATCCTTAATAAATTTTTGCTTTTGATGGTTTTAAAATTAATTAAAGAGTTTTTATTTCACTCCATCCGGTGGAATGAGTCTTCTGATCTGTAAGCATTGAGTGTTATGTATTTTTAGTTTTATTTGATCATCTATAAGTACGCGCTTATTTACCTTATACCCACCGTTACTATTTACAAATGGAATTTTCAAAACAGGAAGTTTAATGTTATAATATTTCGTATATTCATAATTTAGGTTTGATAAATATCGTCCTAATGTAATTATGGTGATTTAAACTGGTAAGTATTCATTATACCCCCACAAACGAAGTTTGAGGGGGTATATAGGAGTGAGCTTGTCGGTCGGTCGGTCGGTCGGTCTGTCGGTCGGTCGGTCGGTCGGATTCTTCGTTTCCAGATGATAACTCATGAAAGGCTTGACAGAATTAAATAATTTTTGGTACACAGGTATATCGTCATAAGATACAGGTCAAGTTCGATTTTGGGGCTGGTGGGATCAGTGTCAAGGTCACTGTTACTAAAAATAGAAAAATGGTTTCCGGATGATAACTCATGAAACACTTCACAGATTTAATCCTTGTTTGGTAAATAGATGTAACATCACAAGATACAGGTCAAGTTCGACTTTGGGGCTGGTGGGGTCAATGTCAAGGTCAGTATTACTCAAAATAGAAAAAGGGTTTCCAGATAATAACTCATGAAAAACTTCACAGATTAAATCCTTTTTTGGTACATATATGTAATATCAGAAGATACAGGTCGAGTTCGACTTTGGGGCCTGAGGGGTCAGTGTCAAGGTCACTGTAACTTAAAAAAGAAAAATTGTTTCTGGACTATAACTCATGAAATACTTCATAGATTTAATTATTTTTTGGGACACAGATGTAACATAACAAGATAAAGATTAGGTTTGACTTTGGGGCCTGTGGGTTCAAGGTCAAGGTCACTGTTATTTAAACTTCAAAACTTCGTGTCCACTCAGTAACTATAGCTTGGAATGAGATTCTTAAATGAAATTTGGTGTATTGATGGTTTTTGTGAAGATGACTTTTGGGATTCAAGGCCTGTGGGGTCAAGGTCACTGTTACTAAAAATAGAAAATAAACTGTATGCTCAATAACTTTGGTTCAGAATGAGATATTGTGATGAAAATTGCTATATAGGTAGTGTCTGTGAAGACGAAACTTGGTATTGAAATTGGGCCTGATGGGGTCAAGGTCACTGTTAATTAAAAATGGTTTCTGGATGATTTCTCATAAACAATGTTTGGCACACAGTTCTTAGATAAAAGTTAGATAAAGGCCACTGTTACTAACATATTTAAACCATTTCTGCTCAATAAATTTAGAAGGAATGATATATTGTGAAGAAACTTGCTGAATATGTGGCTACTGTGAAGACGACACATTGGATTGAAAGTGGGGCACATTATGCCATTGATTCGAAGCATTCCCAGTTCAATTATCAAGCATACATGTGGGGGTATTTAATCACTTTCAGTGATAATTCTAGTTTAGAACTATAGCTTATGATGGATCAAATTTGTACTGTTTATTTTTATAAATATTGAGTTGCGCTCAACCCGGGGCTAGGCGTCGTGGGCAGTAATAAGCATTTCCATGGGTTTTTGACAAGCTATATGAGGATAAATTGTCCGTCAAGGTTTAATAAGACCGCCAAAGTAGCCGCCTCTACCATTTTAGCAACCATATCATTGTTATATAATACTGCGAAGAATTTCAAGCTAAATATGATTTAAAAATTTAATAAAAAACACAACTTGTTTTTTTAAATTATTTCGATCATTCTTTTTCTTTTCAGAGCCTCAAAATCATCTAATATATATGTGGCATCATACGATTGATACTGAATGGTCAGTCCATTCAATTTATTCTTTTTATAACTTTAGAATAATCTTATTATTTTCAACGGTAAAAACTACTCCGTCATGGCATACATTTAGGTCAATAGCACAAATAAGTACATCATTTTCTGAAAATTACAGTGTCGATTACCGATATCGAACAGGAAGTTAATATTTCAAGAATGAAATCGTATTGCTGAAAATTAAGGTGAGTGGGTTTAAACATAATCGTAAATCGAAAAAAAAATATCAGAAAGTTCTTAATGTCACAATTTGGTTTAAACTTTTGATCAGACAAACATCTTTAAAATTATTACACATGCTCAAATTAGAAAACGTCAGTATCGTTATTAAAATTATGTTTTCCCACACGTTTTAACAGAAATGGCGACCTAAAAAAGTTCACATTTGTTGGTTGCTGCATTTGATTTTGGAACGACGTACAGTGGTTATGCTTTCTCATTCCGGAACGACCCTCTAAAGGTACAAACCAACCAAAACTGGACAGCAGGATCAGAGAAACTGATTTCATTAAAGACGCCAACATGTGTGCTTCTTGGACCGGACAAAAAGTTTCACTCGTTTGGCTACGAGGCAGAGAATAAGTACGCTGATCTTGCGGATGATAACAAGCACCATGGGTGGTTATTCTTCAGAAGATTCAAGATGCTGCTACACAACAACGAGGTACTTTCTTCACCTTCATTATCTTAATCGAAAGAGTTGTGATTTTTTTACTTATATCAACACATTTAACTAACAATTCTTTTAAAGATGAACGTAGTGCTTACCACTTTTGTTGCACGACAGTGGCAGTGGCTTAAGAGTTTATGAAGGCTCAATCAACCCGATTCTGCAATATTTTCATATTTGTCGTGTTCGGTGGCTTTCAAAGTTCCCGTTTTTATTTATTGTAAAAGAACCTAGAAGCACGACTTTTTACTTTACAGTTCAATTTGCTTCTTATATTTTCTATGTTTGCGTGCTTTTGCATGCAACATTATCAAGTTGTCGGGTGGGTTGGAGTTACTTTACCAAGACAACTTGTACTTGTTTGTTTATATGAGAACCTGTTGAGGCAAGAGTGAGGTTGGTGAACCTGAGAACCTTGTTTTGCCTCTGACCATTCCATGGCTACTATGCCATTCGAAGGTCCAAGGCGGCAACCCCTCGGGTTCCCATTTTTGTTCACTTTTTGGTGTCTTGTTTTAAAATTAGTCCATTTGTAAACCATGCTTTCTCTTCCTCTGTTCTTCTTTGCAGTGTGGGGAGTCTGTGTCTTTGGAATGTGACAATTCCTGATATGCATATTTCTATTTTTTAAAATTGTGTAACAGACGCGAATATAATTAAAGATAAACCCGGATTATTGTCCGCTTGCGCGCATCTGATTGCTTTCAATAGTGTTTTATTTTGGATTTCTATTTCCCCATTTCCTTGAGGCCATAGCGGTGTCGATGTAATGTGTTTGATGTCACTGGTGATTATGATCTATGGTGCTTGTCAAGGGTCAATTAACTGTGGCCATAGGTCACTGGTGATTATGATCTATGGTGCTTGTCAAGGGTCAATTATCTGTGGCCATAATCCAATAGTCAAAATGTGCCACAATGTCATTCAAATGTAATTAAACTATGGCCATAGGTCACTAGTGATGATGATCTATGGTGTATTTTAAGGGTCAATTATCTGTGGCCATAATCCAATTGTCATAATGTGCCACAATGTCATTCAAAGGTCAATTAACTGTGGCCATAAGTCACTGGTGATGTTGATCTAAGGTGTATTTCAAGGGTCAGTTATCTGTGGCCATAATCCAATTGTCATAATGTGCCACAATGTCATTCAAAGGTCAATTAACAGTGGCCATAGGTCACTGGTGATGTTGATTTATGGTGTATTTCAAGGGTCAATTATCTGTGGCCATAATCCTATTGTCATAATGTGCCATAATGTCATTCAAAGGTCAATTAACTGGCCATATGTCACTGGTAATAATGATCTATAGTGTATTTCAAGGGTAAATTATCTGTGACCATAATCCAATTGTCATAATGTGCCACAATGTCATTCAAATGTAAATTAACTGTGGCCATAGGTCACTGGTGATAATGACCTATGGTGTATTTCAAGGGTCAATTGTCTGTGGCCATAATCCAGTTGTCATAATGTGCCACAATGTCATTCAAAGGTCAATTAACTGTGGCCATATGTCACTGGTGATTATGACCTATGGTGTATTTCAAGGGTCAGTTATCTGTGGCCATAATCCAATTGTCATAATGTGCCACAATGTCATTCAAAGGTCAATTAACTGTGGCCATATGTCACTGGTGATTATGATCTATGGTGCTTGTCAAGGGTCAGTTATCTGTGGCCATAATCCAATCGTCATAATGTGCCACAATGTCATTCAAATGTAATTTAACTGTGGCCATAGGTCACTGGTGATTATGATCTATGGTGCTTTTCAAGGGTCAATTATCTGTGGCCATAATCCAATTGTCATAATGTGCCACAATGTCATTCAAATGTCAATTAACTGTGGCCATATGTCACTGGTGATGTTGATCTTTGGTGTATTTCAAGGGTCAATTATCTGTGGCCATAATCCTATTGTCATAATGTGCCACAATGTCATTCAAAGGTCAATTAACTGGCCGTATGTCACTGGTGTTTATGATCTATGGTGTATTTCAGGGTCAATTATCTGTGACCATTATCCAATTGTCATAATGTGCCACAATGTCATTCAAATGTCAATTAACTGTGGCCATAGGTCACTGGTGATTATGATCTATATGGTGTATTTCAAGGGTCAGTTATCTGTGGCCATAATCCAATTGTCATAATGTGCCACAATGTCATCAAATGTAATTTAACTGTGGCCATAGGTCACTGGTGATTATGATCTATGGTGTATTTCAAGTGTCAGTTATCTGTGGCCATAATCCAATTGTCATAATGTGCCACAATGTCATTCAAATGTAATTTAACTGTAGCCATAGGTCACTGGTGATTATGATCTATGGTGCTTGTCAAGGGTCAATTATCTGTGGGGCCATAATGTGCTACTATGTCATTCGAAGCTCAATTAACTGTGGCCATAGGTCACTGGTGATTATGATCTATGGTGCTTGTCCAGGGTAAATTATCTGTGGCCATAACCCAATTGTCATAATGTGCCACAATGTCATTCAAAGGTGTAAATGAGCTGTTAAAATCGTGTCATTCTTTATTTTGTTTCAACTGTAAAAATTTGATGAGCAAGTTTTTAACATTACACCGGTATTGTCCGTACCAGACCCGTACCAGACCAGACCAAATTCAAAATAACACTATAGTGATGATAGACTCTTGCACAGCAAAGTCTTGACTCTTTGCACACCAGTCTAGTCAGTTAGATGGTCTGGTCTGGTGCAGACTTTACCGGTGAAAAGTTAAAAACTTGCCAGGCATTTTTACAGGTGTAAACAAAATTAAGAATCCACTGAAACTAAAAAAACCAATAGTTCTTTGGCAATAACTGGCATTAGAATCCACAATGACACTGTTAGGTAAATTGTTAGGCCATTTGACAGGCAATGTCATTACAAGTATAACATGTTGGCAAGATTTAAAAACAGGATTTTTAACAGTACCCATCATGGAAATGTCACTTTAAATATATTATGAAGAACAAAAGTTTTGTTTGCTTGTTTTAATGTGTATAATTATTACATATGTATTTTCCTAAGATTTGATAAGGGATTAATCATTTTCCCCAAAACTGGAAAAACACGAGCGAATTTTCCCCTCTTGACAGGCTAGGGCCGCATCCCCAGTCCCTAAAAAAACCCTGACTCTGATATGCTTTTTTTAGAGTATGGTTACCATTTCATTTTCCCCAAAATCTTCAAACATTGTCGGATCATATTTACTTTGCTAGTCCGGTTCGTACCGCATAACGTATGTTAAAACGTAATTTAAACTTGCCTGTTACTAATTATAATTATGCGATAGCGCCTTTTTGGTCTTAAAATAGAAATTTTGGGAAGCCATGTTGAAAATAGGCTACCGCATATCGTATGTTAAAACGTAATTTAAACTTGCATGTTACTAATTATAATTATGGGATAGCCGCTTTTTGGTCTAAAAAATAGAAATTTTGGGAACCAATGTGGGAAGCCATGTTGAAAATACCAAGTTTCAAAGATTTTCATATAAAATATGAATCAACAAAGCGGAATTCATGAGCGGACCACACCATAATGTCCTCGGTCAGAGACGGGAGGGTCCATAAACTGGGAATAAACAACAACAACAAAACGGACTTCATGATTGAGTAAAGAAAGATGAACGCTTGTTACAGAGTAATAATGTGAGCAATACCACTGCTTAAATCGGATCTAGCAGTCATTTTTGCAGTCTGTTTTTATTGTATGTTTGGGACTTTTGAAAACGTCATTTTCCTTTCCAACTTGTAGGCCCGGGCCTACATGGCCTAATAGTAGCTACCCCACTGGCAGCTATTTCAGTTGTACACATTGTTGCAACATCTTTCTGGGGGTAGGATGTTTGAAAGCTTACAGATTTGTTGTCAGTTTCTATTTTGGCTAACTAATTATAAAGGAGATGAATTTTATTGAAGTTGGTATTCACTGTAAATCATTGATTTGGTTGTTATTGTTGTATTTCAAGGTTGTTAGCTTTTCACGATTGAATGATGTCAGTCCAGAACTGCAAAAATTGATAAATCTTCCTTGTCAAGCTTGTTGCATGGATATCTTAACTTATTGTTTGCAGTACTAATCCCAGCACAAGCACAGTATGGTAGTGTATGACTGATATGTCCTAAGGAACGCAGTTGTGGATATGCTTCCATAAATCTGGTAAGTATTACATGGAATTCTATGCATTGATTTATAGTCTATTTGTATCACAGGATTTTAACACCACTATGTATACTACAAGTATACCTCTATGCCTATTCTTAATCGGGTGTTTATTAAAGGAGCTTTTGGACCCCCCAGAGGCAATTTGTTTTGCCACTGACCGTTCCAAGGTGGTATCCTCAAAAGGTTCTCTTTTTCGTTAGTTGTTTCTGGCGTTCTCTTTGAATTGACATACTTATAACAAACATGCTCTCTCTCTCTCTCTCTCTTACTGTCTTCTTTTTTTCGCTGCGTAAGGTGGCTGTGTTTTGTGAGTGTGGCGATTCCTGATATGCATTTATTACTTTTTTGACATTATTTCCTTTTCTAACAATTGAATGTGTTTGTTTGTAATGCCATTTTCAGGGGATTTTAAAAGAACTAGCCACAAATGTTCCCCATGGTAAGATGTAGTGTTGCACAAATGAACCATAACAATACCTCGAAGGTCTAGGTCACACATAGACTTCAAGGTCAAAATTCAATGAAATTCTCTTGTCCGGACCATTTTTTCTATAATTTATTGGGAAATTTTAAAATAACTGAACAAAAATGTTCTCCTTGGTGAGACAGTGTCATGTAAATGAATCATGACCATACCTCAAAGGTTATACATAGACATAGACTTTCAAGGTCAAAGTTGACAAACTTCCTGACCATTTATTTAGTCATTTATTGGAGTTTAGTTTCTTAAATATCTAAACTCAAAGTGAAAAAACTGTCTTCCATGATGCTCTAGGTCTGAGTTGGTAATTGTAATTCACCAAAACAATTTTTTTACTTTATTTTTTTAAATTAAAATTGTTAGTTAAAATAGATTTTTCATCACACATTTGTTTTATCAGATACCTAATCACTGGGTCCAATGTATTTGGTTTTTGCGGAAAAGTAAGTGAGTGACATGTTCTGTGCGGAACAAAATGGCGGAATATTAGGTTATTTTGTGCATTTCCGACAATATTTTGCCCTGGTAAGTAGCTTTATATCACTGTTATTGTAATATAAATACGCCTTCCCGGTGGCCAGACGTGCAATCTCCACTCGTTTTTTTAACCTATGTTTCTAGATGCCTTAACAAAAAAGTTATTGAATGTATAATCTGAAAGACTGTTTGTTTACATAGAAAATTGCGTGACTTTAAACTGTGATTTTAGTCAAAATACAGTGGAATTGCGATAACTCGAAACGTGATAATTCGAAATGACGGTTTAACTCGAAGTCGTCCGCCTGTCCCGTCAATTTTCCTTATGTATTTAACTGAAAAAAGTTGCGATAACTCGAAACGCAATAACTCGAAATTTTCGATATCTCGAACATATGAATAAGTCACTTGAATAAGAAATAAGCACAAATTGATCGCAATAACTCGAAGTACTTGTATGGTCACTGTTTTCACACTTCCCGCGCGAATGTTCTGAGTCTTTTGTCTATGTCAAAAAGAGATTTTAGTGGCATGTCATTGTAATGATATGTTTGTGAAGAAAACAATAAGAGTGATTTTCCTAAAATTAGTGACAAACAGACATTTGAGTTGTTAATTTTTATTTCTTTAAAACTTTTCATTAATGTATCAATGAGCAAACAACAGTTAATTTTTTTCGAGTAATCTAGTGAAGGGCCCGGGAAACTGGGAGGATATCTGGATAGGAAAACAACATTTTCTATTCTTAGTAATGCTTCATCTTTGTACAATGTGATATTTGTTAAAATTTATGAAAATGTTGTTTCTTCATCGATCTTATTTATAAAATCACAAAAATAAAACCTAGTAATAAAATTATTAAAACAAATCTAATTATAATCTTGTTGTATTGAGCAATTTTGACAAAAACATTTGTTATGTACATCCTGTATGGTACCATAATAATTGCACATCGTTAATTTCTTAAACTCGAATGGTATTACGGAAAAGTCAAAGTCGTGATAACTCGAAGTTCGCGATAATTCGAAGTAAATCGTCGGTCCCTTGGGACTTCGAGTTATCAGAATTTGACTGTATACCGTTCTTGGGCCTATTTTAGCTAAATTATTATCGAGTTTATGCATATATTTCTCCACGACGGCTTTTTCACCTAACATGGATACCTTATTGCCAAGTATTTTATGTTCAACCACCTTAAATGTTTGCTGCAGAGTGGTAAGCATTTTTTTGTTCTGTGCAGAATCTGAATAACACACTCGTATGCGTTAATATAAATGTAAGTAAGACGCAAGCTGATAACAAAAATATGCTTACCACTTTTATGGCAAACATTAAAGGTGGTTGAACATACAAAAATGGCTATAAAGTATCCATGTTAAGTGCAAAAGCTGTCATGAAGAAATTAATGCAAAAAACTCGATACTAATTTTGCTAAAATAGGTCCAAGAACATTATATTTTGACTAAAACACAGTTTCAAGTCACGCAATTTTCTATTTTCACTGTAATACATTTTTACATTCAATAATTTTTTTGTTAAGGAAACAGGTTAAAAACCGAGTGGAGCTTACATGTCTGGCGTATTTATATTACGATAACAGTGATATAAACCTAATTACCAGGTCAAAATATCTCTGAAAATGCACAAAATAACGAAACATTCCCCCATTTTGTTCTGCACAGAACATGTCCCTCACTTATCCTGGTTATACCTATTACCACGAGTCTTGCCAGGGTATATTAAAACAAATTTACAAGAACAACAATCATCTGTTATGAATATAACTAAAACTATCCATTATCTTTAGAAAACAGTTGAATTTTTTGAAAATTTGAAATCCTTTATAATAAAAATCAATTTTGCAATGAATCACTGTGTCAGCCATTGGTTTTTCGTTGTATACATATTACCACGATTCAGCCAGTTAGGATACAGGAACAGAAATCTGGTGATAAAATGTAGCTTACTTGACTTAAATTCTGCTGGAACAAATCATAAGTAACTGAAAAAGTTTACTTTATGTCTTGGGTTCCATAAAGAGACTGAAAGGCTGGTGACACTCGTAAGTGAAAATAACAAAACGCTAGTGTGATTGATAAATGGGCATTTATTAAAATACCGTAAACTTGTAATTAACCAAACATTCTGATTATTTTAACTTATCTGGGCTGAGAAGAAACCGCCTGCCAGCCCCCCTGACGGCGAACAGCTAAATCCCGAACAATTTCCCCATATTTCATGAGCTGGGCAGTTTCTGATGGGTATTTGAGGCTATAAATAGCAACAAATCTTAAGAATGCATTGGTCCATTGTTCAATGTGGGTTATTTTTCGAATTTTGTTGGCTGGAACCACACTAAGATTGGAAGAGCCATCCATTTGTAGCAAGAATTGATGGGAGGATTGTGTGCTAGCAGTAGCGGTGGAAGGCAGAAGAGAGGCAAAGTCTATAAATTTATTTTTCCAGATTTGTTTTTGAAGGGACGGTTTGATTTGAGCGTATATGGGGGTTGAAATGGGTTCAACATACTGCAAGCCATTACCTGGTAGTAATAATTGGTCAGCATGTGAACGTGTAACTTCTTCCAACGATCTAAAATCATCCACATCAGAGTCCAAATAAGATTGTTCCGAGGTATTATCCTCGGGTTCTGACAAGTCAGATTCTGGAATCTGTATACCAGGAAGATGATTGTCAAGGACGTGATCTGGGATAACTGATTGGACTGGATGTCTATGACGACCACTGGTTTGATTGTTCATGGACACAGTAGGATTGGTCTGTAGACCTGTACCATCCTGGTTGTCCAAGAGGTTATCTTGGGCAACTATTTGGATCTGACGTCTATGACGGCTATTGTGTGGATTCATGGACACAGTGTGGTTAGCGGTGACCGGTAATTGGACGTCAGCCTGAGTGCGTACTGTGCACGTAGTTTGTTTGGTTTTTCCATGTTTTCGTCTGGTTGTTTGATTAGAACCCAAAACAGTTTCATTGCGAGTGTGCTTCTTTGATGCCATTGCTGTTTGCTCTGAACATTTGGTTTTGTTTGTTTTCGGTCTCTTCTTCCCTGGAGGCCCCGAAATCGGACAGCAGGGGCAGGTTGTTGTTGTAGCAGGTCGTTTTGACCGATGCATCTGGAAAGAAACACAAATATGTTTTGTTTTTTTTATTGAAATCCTACCAGCAATTAAAATGCATGTATGTGATGAAAGCACAGAGATAAACACAGGTTTGTATGTTATAAACACTGTCCCTGTGACAACTGCGTAATAAAATTGCATAGATATTAATGTATTTTAACTAAAACATAAACATCGGGGTAAACTATAGAAAAGTTCCTGGAAAGTTTGAAAACTGTTATAAAATGTGCCAAAAACCTCGGGTAAATATCCCGGAAGTGGCGCACATGTTTTGTAAATGTTTACAAGAGGAGGCAACAAACAGACAAAGACGTCGGGTAACTATCCCGGAAGATGGTGCATATGCACTTAATGTTTTAAACATGGTAGCAGAAACCAAGTCATCGGGTAAATATCCCGGAAAGCAATATAATGCAAGTACATCAGGAACAAACAAGGTGTGGACAAAATACATCAGGGTAGACCCTGGAAAGAACATCACACCTGGTATATATTCGACCCCGGAAACAAGTATATAGGTATATAGATAAAACTTAAGTATTGTTGTAAATAATAAGCTTAGATTAGTAAATCAAGAAGATTGCAGTTAATTTGCAAGAACATTGATATACTAAAAATCATCGGAATTGATAAAGTACATTTTGGTACTTATCTAGCTGAATCCAAGGTTAAGCTGTGCCACCACCGCTGCTCGGATGTTTTGAAAGAGGCGTTTTTGACCATGATTGGTAAGGTGAACACCGTCATCGGAGAAGACCTTGTTTTGGGCTTCGGTTGACCAAAAGCCTTTGAAGCGCCAAAGAACCGCTTGCTTTCTGGTGAAGTTCTCACATAGATCAGACAGTAGAAGATTTGTCTGGTCAACTCGTTGGTTGTATCTTGGTACGTTGACTGGCCACCGTGTTGGGCGAGCTGGTTCCATGCGGTGCAGAATTTGGCAAATCACTACTTTCTGAACATTTGGTAATGTCAATAGTGTTTCAGTTAGGTTTATAATTTGACGGGCTACATGTTCTGGGGAACTGTCCTCACGATACAGATCGTTAGTCCCGATAAGTAGCACTACAACCTCAGGGGCGAAATCTTCAACTTTGTCCAAGTGGTTCAATAATCTGTCCACAGTTGCGCCGGGGAAACCAGAATATTGCACTAACACCGGTTGTTCAAGGTTTAAATTAAAGTTCAAGGATGGATCCGTTTTTCTGCGAATGAATTCCTTAAGATGTGCTACGAAGGAATGTCCAAAAATGTGTATTTTGACGGTCATTATAATAATTCCGTGTGTGACAGGCGTTTGATGTATATAGAGGCACGCCGCCGTGACCTCGTTAACAACAAATTGTCCTCCGAATCCGGCCACCGATTACACAGTTTTTATTGACTAAATCCGATAAATCTGCAGCGGTGAGACGTGTACAATGAAAGTTCAAAACATAAAGAGTATTATACCATCAAATATAATCCAAACTTTATCCAAATAGCGTAAAAAATTAATTTATTTTCATCAGATTCAAAATTGTGTCCACATTGTTTGAAGAACAAAGCAAAGATGGCGTGGGTTTAATACGATTGGACAATGGAATCACGTGTTATGTTTGGTCCATTTTGATTGGTCGACATATTAACATAAGTTTTATATAAGAACAAATGTACTAAAAATTATTTAAGGTGATGCGGGAAGTTTGACCCGTTGAACCCCGACATAAATCATTTTATAATACATAAAATCCATTTATGGAATTAAATATGTAAAAACATTTTGAAGTTGTGCTTTTTGATAAACAGTGGTTATCCACTATCCAGTTCTGTATGAAGTTAATTTTTTTCTGTAAAAAAGTAGATATTTAGAAACTTGATATATTTTGCTGTTCAATTTGTTTGAGAGATGTTGGGAGATAATGTAAACAAATCCTAACAGTCCTAACAGAAAAAGAAGCGACATCATATATGCATCTGAATTTGTTCTTACCAAGGCACTCGCATTAATAGGTATATCGCGGTAATAAGTATAGTGAGTATACTTTTCCACAAAAACCAAATACCTTTGACCCCCTGCTAATATACACTAATACCTATCCCCTTAATAATTTTATACGAAAACCTGGTTCTTTCGCATTCAGTGTAACTGTGTTTTATTTCCTAAACTCACAACACAGTATTTACGTGTTGGGGTGTTAAGATTCCGTATTCCTGCAAACATTTTTCTGGTGGGCTGAAAGGGAAATATATATATTTTTTAATTTCTTGTTTTAATTTTTATAAACTTACAATAACAAATAGTCTTCATTAATATAGGAGGACACTACCACACCTCCTCTCTAAAATAAAAAAAAAATTCATCTGGCCTTTAAGCCTATCCCCAGTAGTGGACATGACTACATGTATTGCATAGCAATATGCTATTTGCTTGTTATGACAAGAGGGTTAGGATTGTTATATAATTTTATGTTCTTTTCCAGATTCTACATCTTCTATGTTGATCTTTGAAAACACTCAACAGTTTGATAGTCTTTACGTTTCACCATGGAATCAAGGTGAGAAACCTTTAAAAGACTCCCTGTTACATAGGCAAAAAGTCTGTTTGATAAGATTCTCAATCTCATACTGAATATGATTATATCAATACAGTCACAAACTCATTTAACTCATGTGTTCCAGTACATTTTAAGTTAAATAATAATGAAACCTACTTACATGTACCTGTAAGTTGATTTATAATCTACTGCCAGTGGACCATTTGGTTGATGCTCACCATTATGCACATTCCAAAGTTATATATCTATGCATGTTTTCTTGTACTCTGAAGGCCTATTGTTTGTGAATGATAAGATTAAATGCTCATCTTTCTTTACACAATTATTCAGAAGTACTAGAATCATAATCTTACATGTTTATTATTCATAATTTATTTGGAAGAACCTTTTTGCCAGCTTGATTATTTTATGATTATGATTTCCCTTTTTTTAGGGAACCTACACTGCGAATATAAGAATGGGTCTTACAGACTTCATAAAAACTCATAAATATAAAAATTGGGTCAAAGGCGTCCTGGCATTAAAATATCTTAAAGATGGACTATGTGATTTTGTAACGGAGCAGGCGGAACAACAGCATAATGATATTCTCAGGAAAGCTGGAATTCAGTCTACTCAAAAATGTGACCAGTGTGACTGGAGATATGCTAATAAATTTAGGCCCCATCAATGGATAGCGGATCCAGATAATAGGAGCAAACGCAAATGTCCAAACAATTTAAATAATTGCAAATGTACTCGAAATGATTGTAAGACTTGTCCAAAGAGTATATGTGACAAACTTTTTCACAATATTGCTGAGTATGAGAAAACCAAAACACCTAATGTGAATAAAATTGACATTTCCAAATGGCCAGAGAGTCCTTGGGAAGTACAGAAGTGCTATATCAAAACTTCTGGATATGAGAAGACGAATTCAGCAGAAGAAGTCGATGCTTCTGGATTGCTTATTCTGTTAAAGTTTAACAGATATTTTTCTTTTGGATCAAACCCTATCTATCTGGACAAGGTAACACGTTTCTCTGTAGAAGGCTGTGTTTTAACTTCAGAATTAACATAATTTCCGATGGTAACTAGTTCTTCAATTGAGGTTGTGTTAAACCATAAAACATAAACTGATAAAACATAAAACCATTATTAAGATTGTTATAAAATAAAATTAAAAAAAAAACAATAGAGGAGATGCTACATAAGTATGTTTGTTGTATTTTGTGTATTTTTTTTTCAAAGGTAAAAGAATGGAGAGACAAATTGCTGTTTCACTCTCCATCACTTGAACTAGAGGACCAGCAGCTGAATGATGGGATTCAAAATATTGTCAGTCTTTTTAACAGTAACACAGAATTGTGTTCAAAAGAACAAGCTAAAACAGCGTTACTTAATGTAAAGACGGTAAGTGTGAGTGTATTTGAAAGAGTTTGTTCGAAAGCATTTCTGTTATATTACATTAACTGCAACAAAATACCTTTCGAAAACACCTCATCTTGTTGCAAGTTTGCATTTGCAATGGTTAAATGATACTTTTTGGGGCTTGCACGATGTGCTTACTTGTCTTAAATCTGGCAACTACGTGTATTATATTAAGTGAAAAACTTCGAGTTCGCTATTAAAGCAGTCGCACTTGAGTCAGATCTAAGAACATGTTAGCGTAGCGGTTTTCAGGAGATGATTTTTATCAGATTGCTGTTAAAGCATATAGCTTTCATAGAGAAGAAAGTTGCTTCATATTCTAGAATTGTTTCATATTCCTAAGATTTTATTTCCAATTTTATAAAGAAAACAATTAAAACTCTATTACTTTTTTATTGCTAACAATAAGTCTTAAGGTCTTTACAGGATTTATTTATTATCTCGGAAATTGAAACATACCTTGTTTATTATGTTTAAGGTATTAATAAAGCCAAGACCTTTAAAATATGTTTTTCATAATTATGAGATTCACATTTATAAACAAAACAAAATCCATTTATCTGTTCCTTATTATGTGTGGTATAAAATTTTACATTCAAATTTAAGTAATTTTAATAAAAAAAGTCATTGTGTAGGATTCTCAATGAAATAATTTTATTTACATGTAAATCAAGATGACGTTAATAATAGCAGCTATAAACTGCATCATTTCATATACCATATACGCCGTATATATTTTTAATAAGATATTTCTTGTTTAAATTGGCAGTAGATATTCTTGGCCTTCTGACTTAAATCTTTATCAACTTGCTTTAGTTAATTTAGGGCCCACTACACTCCTCCCCTGCACGTTCATTGATAAAAAGAAAATATCAAAATCTCAATAACGGTAAAATGTCGTTCAATGATACTTTTCACAAATGAGTGTTACTAATGTATCTTTATTTTGCATACAGTAAGACACGTTAGAAAAGTAAAGAAATATAGATAGACCTAAACATTCCTTAAAATTCTATTTACATAAATTCACAAAAACTAAGCAATACAAAACATAAATTTAAATTTGCACGTGAGTGTTATGATACTGACAAGTAAATGTTGTGTACTTTGTATAGAACTTTCAACTACTAAAAGGGAAATCAATGATTGCCATCCATTTACGTGACCAGGAAGAGACCAGGAAATTGAAGGTTAAACACACTTTTACTAATATCTCATAAAGTTAACATATGCAAGTCATGAGGACACAAGATATTGTTGTCAGTGTCATATTACTGATGTGGGAATTTGAAATGATGTTTTAATGGAGTGTAGTGGGCCCTTAATTCTGGATAATTAAGTATTGGTGTTGATTTTATTTTTCAGCTTCTTAGAACAGATTTTTTTATTTCTACTGATCACGAGGAAGAAGTGACGAGAAAAGCATTATCAGCAATCGAACAAAAAATAATTGATCTGCAAAGAGACTGTGAGGAAACAAAAGCAAAATCGAATAATGTAGAAACTGATGTGTCAGGAATACATGAAAGACTTAACAAGCATGATGATGAAATTCAGTCCTTGAAAAGTGTACGTAAAACATTAAATTTTGATTGTTTTCCTGTTTTATTCATGTTTCGTTTAAGAAAGGTTTGTTTTTTGTTACCGAGGTGCAGTTTGTTAGCCAGGTTTTCGCAGAAAACTGGTTATTGTAATGCTAAGTCAGCTGGCGGGCGGGTCAACTTTTGGTTTTCGTTAAATAACTCGAGTTTGCTTTTTCCTATTGACACCAAACTTGGTATGTGGGTAGCAAATATCAAGAGGCAGCTTGGGATTGCTACCCATGTGTCTGTGATCAAGGTCAATGTAACTGTTGCTAAAAATAGAAATTCAGTTTTCGCTCAATAACTTTAGTTTGCTTTGGCCTATTGAAGCCAGACTTGGTGAATGGGTAGCTTATATCAAGACACAGCTTGAGATTGCTACACAGGTTGTCTTTCCAAAAACTCGAGTTTGCTTTGGCCTATTGACACCAAACTTGGATTGTGGGTAGCAAATACCAAGAGGCAGCTTGGGATTGCTTCCCAGGTGTCGGTGATCAAGGTCAAGGTCACTGTTGCTAAAATAAAAAATTGAGTATCATCTATGGTTCAATGACTTAAGGACGTTATAGGTTAAAGATTTTACAGCTGTTCAAAAATCTAGAACATACTAACATTATTTAGCCTAGCAAATAAATGTATTTAATTTGTCGGTGCCCCTAAATGCAGTTATCATGTTGTCTTGAATGCTAGATTCACAAAACTAAGTTTGGTGATGGAAAATGATTCGTCTATTCCCCCATATCTTTAATGGTTCCAATCCAATCAATAGTAATGATTTGATCTTAGTTATATCGAATACATTTACACATAGGGTTACAACTCTAAAGGGAAAACGTGAAACACTCGGGAATTTCGAGTACATGTCAGGAATTTTTATGTTTACTGTTCAAAATCGAGAAAAAAACTCGACAAAAGTACAAATCGATATGGGTTCGAAATTAGTAGATTTGTATCATAATATGTTCATAAAATGGGATCGTTTTGTAAACGTTTACTTTATCACGTTCAATCACAATGTCAGCTGCATTTGGCAAAACTTTTGTAGGCAGGATATTTGTGTCCTTTGATTGAGGTGTGAGGTAAAATACGCTCTCTGTAATGGATGTGAACCTTAAATACAGAGATCTAGCCAGTCTTCAGTACGCAACTCTGACATTTTAAAAGCCTGACTTTGAAGTCAAAATATCTAACTTGGTTCTAGAGTGCCATTCTGAGTGATAAAGCAATCGTGAACACCTGTTAAAAATTTTCCTTAATATGATTTGTGCATATTGATATAGATAGGACCACCTTTCATTTGCCAGAAGATTAATTACAATTTTGACTAATGTAGAAAAGTCAATAATTTTGCGATTTTGCCTTGGTGGTTTGTATTGACATTTTTAATTATTAATTGCTCAGTTCTGTTACTTGATGAGAGAACTTCAATGTTTTGCTTGACATAATTGCAGATGGATGTGTAGCAGAACAGCTCATTTAGCTATATACATGATATAAAAGTTAGAAAAATGTATGGCAATCCTTGACAAAAAGAAACCTAGTATTTTACAAACAAACCATGAAAAAGTATTTTTACCTCAAGTAATTTGTGTGAACAACACAATATCTGTTGTTTTGAAGATTGCGTTAAGTTACATCTGTTCCATGTTTGCATAATCACTTTCTTCTCTTTCCGTTTTCCCAGGGGGATATTGGATTGGTCTTTGTGCGTGAGTTTGTCCTTGTTTCCCCCCGGATTTCGTACTCTCCGTATTTTCTACACATGGAAGATATTTCATTAAATTTGGGTTAAATATTTTCCACATTAACTTGATTAAGATGATGTGCAGAACCTATAATCTGGCCGGCTCAAAGTCAGAGTCCTCAGTTTCAGCCATGTATTTCGTTAATGTTCTATAACTTCTTAACTACTAGAAACTTTGGTCAAATGTTTACATTGAGACAATCTGCACGACCTATGTCCCAACCTGCCCGGCTCAAGGTCATGATGCTGTTTGAACGTTCAGCCATGCATTTTGTGTTCCATTCTTCAAAACCCTAGAACGCAATTCATGAATCTGGAGTCAAATGTTCACCCCATTATGACCATATGCAGAAGCTATGTTTCAATGTTGCTAACTCATGATCAAGGTCAGCAATGTTGTTTAGAGGTTCAGACCGTGCATTTCCTTTCTGCTTCATTACTTCTTAACCTCTTTAGGTCACAAATGTTTAATAATGTATTTTGTATCCAAACTCCCAGATAGAACTTCGGGGAACTTGGATCAAATATTCACCTTATTAAGTTTATATTCAGAACCATTTTTAGCTCAACTATTCGATGAATATGTCAAGCTATTCTACACACTTGGGCGTCGGCGTCCCGCTTTAGTTAAAGTTTGCGTGCAACCTACCTATATCTTAAAAACTACTATAGCTACAGCATATAAACTTGGCAAACTTGTTCATCATCAAGTCCCAAGTGTGTATGCCAAGAACCATAAATCGAACTCTCATTTTGATCAAATTATGGTTCTTTTTCGACTAAGAATTTTAGGTTAAAGTTTGCATGCAAGCTACTGTACAAACTCATAACTTCAACAACACCACCAACAACAACATCAACAACACCACCAACAACACCACCACCACCATCAACAACAACAACACACCAACAACAACACAAATAACAACAACACAAATAACAACATCACCATCAACAACACCGTGAACAAAACCACAAACATCACCAACAACTACACCAACAACAACAAAAACACCGCCAACACCACCACCAACAACACCATAACCAACACTACCAACAATAACATAAACACCAACAATAACAACAAAAACACCAACAAAAACACCACTACCAACAACAACAACACTAACAACACCACCAACAACAACACCATCACTGCAAACATTGACAACAACACCAACATCACCAACAACAACAACACCACTAACAACAACATCACCACTCACAACACCAGCAGCAACAACACTAACAACAACACCACCAACACCAACAACAATAGCACTATCACCACCAACAACAACAGCACAAACAACAACACCAACAACCAACAACACCAACAGCAACAACACTACAAACACCAACAGCAACAACACTACAAACACCAACACTACCACCAACAACACTAACACCACCAACAACACCATCACTACCAACACCAACAACATCACCACCAACACCAACAACATCACCACCAACAACAACACTAACAACAGCAACAACACCTACAACAACACCACCACCAACAACAGCAACCATACTATACTACACCACACCACTATAGGTGGGCAGGGATAGTGGGATGATGGGTGTGGGATCAGGGGTGAATGGGCTAGGTTGTGTAAACCCTCTAAAAACATACAAGAATACATTAAGTGTAATTTATTGATTTCCTAACTTGGATTAAGAAACTTTTATTCATGTGTGTGTGTTGGGGGTGTCATAAACTCCTGAATGGGGGACTACCGATATACTGAGTTACCTCCCATTGAGAGTGGTTTCCCTTGCTGATTGGGTAGTTCCAGTTTAAAAGCGGTAATAAAGCGTAGCGTAAAAGGTGTAAATAAAAAGGCTCAAAGTGCTTTTGAAGTTAAAATGCATTGTCGAATTAACAAAAAATGTGGAACAGACATATTAGGAATATCATTCATCTTTGTAAATTGATTTTAAGTTAATAACTAAATGCAACTTTACCTATTTACGTAACTTCACGTATCCTTTATGAAATTTTTTGGCTGGCATGGAAATTATAGCTTTTCAAAACGTTCACTTAAGCATTTAGCCAATCATCGTTAAGTCATGCAAACAATGCTTATTAAGAAAGGGGCCTGGTGTTTTATGACCATGTTACGTAATCTAATTAACAAAACTGGGTTTTACCAGCTGGAGGTGTGATAAAGGCCTTTTGAAGTTCAGTTGTAGATTTGTAAGAGGTTAAAAACGTTGCTTGTTGAGGGTAAAATTGTTGTTTTAGGAAACTGACTAGAGATTAAATATTCTAATTAATAGTCACAATAATGTTTGAGACTCGAGACATTGATTATTTGATATTGGCAACTTTAAGCGCTCCAAATTAAATTAAATAAAACTCCGGAAGTTTTACCCCAACATATATTTATGTCTCCCCCCCCCTCTGGTGGAGACATATTGTTTTTGCCCTGTCCGTCTATCCGTCTGTCCGTCTGTCACACTTCGTTTCCGCTCAATAACTTGAGTACCCTTTGACCCAGAGCCTTCAAACTTCATAGGGTGATAGCCCTAATTGAGTAAAAGAACCCTATTGATTTTGGGGTCAGTAGGTCAAAGGTCAAGGTCACAGTGACCCGAAGAGTGAAAACCGTTTTCGCTCAATAACTCGAGTACCCTTTGACGCAGAGCCTTCAAACTTCATAGGGTGATAGCCCTTATTGAGTAGAAGAACCCTATTGATTTTGGGGTCAGTAGGTCAAGGTCACAGTGACCCGAAGAGTGAAAACGGTTTCCGCTCAATAACTTGAGTACCCTTTGACCCAGAGCCTGCAAACTTCATAGGGTGATAGCCCTTATTAAGTAGAAGAACCCTATTGAATTTGGGGTCAGTAGGTCAAAGGTCAAGGTCACAGTGACCCGAAGAGTGAAAACGGTTTCCGCTCAATGACTCGAGTACCCTTTCACAAAGAGCATTTAAACTTCATAGGGTGATAGCCCTTATTGAGTAGAAGAACCCTATTAATTTTGGAGTCAGTAGGTCGAAGGTCAATGTCACAGTGACCTGAAGAGTGAAAAGAGTTTCCGCTCAATAACTCGAGTACCCTTTGACCCCGAGCCTTCAAACTTCATACGGTGATAGCCCTTATTGAGTAAAAGAACCCTATTGATTTTGGGGTCAGTAGGTCAAAGGTCAAGGTCACAGGGGCCAGAAGAGTGAAAATCGTTTCCACTCAATAACTCAAGTACCCTTTGACCCAGAGCCTTCACACTTCATACGATGATAGCCCTTATTGAGTAAATAAACCCTATTGATTTTGGGGTCAGTACGTCAAAGGTCAAGGTCACAGGGGCCCAAAGAGTGAAAACTGTTTCCGCTCAATAACTCGAGTACACTTTGACCCAGAGCCTTCTAACTTTATACGGTGATAGCCCTTATTGAGTAGAAGAACCCTATTGATTTTGGTGTCAGTAGGTCAAAGGTCAAGGTCACAGGGACACGAAGAGTGAAAACCGTTTCTGCTCAATAACTTGTGTACCCTTTGACCCAGGGAATTCAAACATCATAGGTTGTTAGCCATTATAGACTAGAAGAACCCTGTTGATTAGGGGGTCAGTAGGTCAAACATCAAGGTCACAGGGACCTGAAGAGTAAAAACCATTTCCGCTCAATAACTGGAGTACCGTTTGACCCAGAGCCTTCAAACTTCATAGGGTGATAGCCCTTATTGATTAGAAGAACCCTATTGATTTGGGGTCAGTAGGTCAAAGGTCAAGGTCACAGGGGCCTGAAGAGTGTAAACCGTTTCCACTCAATAACAGGAGTTCTATTTTACCCAGAGCCTTCAAACTTCATACGATGGATGTCCTTAATGAATAGAGGATTGCTATTGATTTTGGGGTCAGTAGGTCAAAGGTCAAGGTCGCAGGGGTCATGGCGCAGGGGTCATGGCGCAGCGGGGGTAGACATGCGTTTTTCTCAAAAAACATCTAGTTATAATTTAAAGATAAAAAATTGATTGTAAAACTAAATGAACTAAAAATTTTCAGAAAGAGGAAAACGGGAAAACATTATGAAACAATGTTTGAATATGTTCTTAATTGTATAAAAATAAGAAAGAACTTTTTGGAGAAAAAAGAGCAGTATATTGAAAAATTCGTCAATATGAACATAACACAAATCTATCATCCGAATCGTGTGCATTCAATTTATAGGATAAGGTTCAGTTATTTAAAATATCTATTAAATTTCTGGCATAAAATGTTGCATCGGCACTGGGTTACTAATAGATCAGCATGAAAGAACTTTTATAAAAGTGAACGGGCGTTTTCATTTGCAGATGTCAAACTTTAACCTTTTTAAGGTTTTCTAACTTTTCTTTTCCTAAAATCTGCCATTTTTAAGCAAATAAAATGTTTTTTTCTTTACTCTATTAGTTACCGAAGGAGTCAAACACAACGATGTTTTACACAAACCTCTCCGATGTATAAAAATGGTTAGAAGAGAAAATTTAAATATTGTGCGCTGCACTATAAAAGCCATCTTTTTTCCATTCAATGATAATAATCAAACGTTTTTAGCTCGACTATTCGAAGAATATGTCGAGCTATTTTACTCACTCTGGCGTCGCCGTTGCCGTCGGCTTCCCGCTTTGGTTAAAGTTTGCGTGCAACCTACCTATATCTTAAAAACTACTATAGCTTCAGCTTTGAAACTTGGCACACTTGTTTATCATCATGTCCCGAGTGTGTATGCCAAGAACCATAACTCTAACTTTCATTTTGATCAAATTATGGCCCTTTTTTGACTTAGAATTTCAGGTTAAAGTTTGCGTGCAAGCTACTGTACAAACACATAACTTCAATACTACTTATACTACAGCTTTGAAACTAGACACACTTGTTCATCATCATGTCCCGAGTGTGTATGCCAAGAACCATAACTCTGACTTTCATTTTGATCAAATTATGGCCCTTTTTCGACCTAGAATTTCAGGTTAAAGTTTGTGTGCAAGCTACTGTACAAACACATAGCTTCAATACTACTTATACTACAGCTTTGAAACTTGACACACTTGTTCATCATCATGTCCCGAGTGTGTATGCCAAGAACCGTAACTCTAACTTTCATTTTGATCAAATTATGGCCCTTTTTCGACTTAGAATTTAAGGTTAAAGTTTGCGTGCAAGCTACTGTACAAACACATAACTTAAATACTACTTACACTATAGCTTTGAAACTTGACACACTTGTTCATCATCATGTCCCGAGTGTGTATGTCAAGAACCATAACTCTAACTTTCATTTTGATCAAATTATGGCCCTTTTTCGACTTAGAATTCCGTTTTAAAGTTTGTGTGCAAGCTAGTGTACAAACCCATAACTTCCATACTACTTATACTACAGCTTTGAAACTTTCAGCACTTGTTCATTATCATATCCCAAGTGGGTATGCCAAGAACCATAACTCTAACTTCCATTTTGCTCAAATTATGGCCCTTTTTCGACTTAGAATTTTAGGTTAAAGTTTGCGTGCAAGCTAGTTTCTTTAATACTTCTTGTACTATAGCTTTGAAACTTTCAACACTTGTTTAGCATCATGACCCTGACTATGTATGCCAATAACCAGAACTCTCCTTTCATTTTTTTAATCAAATTATGGCCCTTTTTCAACTTAGAATTTATGGTTAAAGTTTGCGTGCAAGATAGTTACTTTCATACTTCTTGTACTATAGCTTTGAAACTAATGACACTTGTTCACCATCTTGACCCTGACTATGTATGCCAAGAACCGTAACTCTTTCTTTGATTTTTATCAAATTATTGCCCTTTTTTACGTAGAATTTCAGGTTAAAGTTTGCGTGCAAGCTAGTTACTTTCATACTTCTTGTACTATAGCTTTTGAAAGTTGTTCACTATCATGACCCTGACTATGTATGCCAAGAACCATAACTCTTCCTTTGATTTTTATCAAATAATTGCCCTTTTTAGACTTAGAAATTAGGGTTAAAGTTTGCATGCAAGCTGGTGAAACCTCATAACTTTCATTCCATAACTTTCATTCCACCACCACCACCACCACCACCACCACCACCACCCCAAAACCCACCCACCCACCACCACCACCCACCACCACCAACCACCACCACCCACCACCACCACCCCCACCAACCATCACCACCACCCACCACCACCAACCACCACCAACCACCACCACCCACCACCACCAACCATCACCATCAACACCACCCACCACCACCACCACCCACCCACCACCACCAACCATCACCACCCATCACCATCCACCATCACCCACCACCACCACCCACCCACCACCACCACCGCCCACCACCACCAACCACCACATCCACCACCCACCACCCCCCACCCACCAACCCACCACCACTACCACCCACCAACCACCACCACCCACCACCACCACCACCACCCATCTCCACCCATCACCACCCACCACCACCACCACCCACCACCACCACCACCACCAACCACCACCCACCACATCCATCAACCACCATCACCACGACGTAAAATTTATTGATTTCATAACTTGGATTATGAAACTTTTGTTCATGTTCATGTGTTGGGTGTCATAAACTTCTGAATCACTCTCCAGCTTAAACGAAGCCCAGTTTAAAATGTGCTTAAATATGTCTGACTTCGAATAGTCGAGCTTGCAGTCGTTTCCGACTGGCTCTTGTTATGCATTATGCTGATATCTAACCAACCAAACCCAATTAAAACGTATTTGAAAGGACCACAATGATTACTGCAGGTCAATTTTAATTGTAATCTCAGACCGGAACTACCCAGTGACAGGTGCGCGTTACAAAGGGAGGTAAATTAAGACAGAATATTGAGATAACTCTGTATATCGGTAGGACCCCATTACTCCCCAGTTTAAATGAATCCCAGTTTAAAATGTGCTTATATATGTCTGGCTTATCGAATAGTCGAGCTTGCAGTTGTTTCCGACTGGCTCTTGTTTCAAACGTGCTGGTTCAAGTCGGAGGTTTTGACAATTTGAGCTCTGCATTTCCTTTCATCACTTCTTAACCCCCTGAACCAGATAAAAATTCATGAAACTGGTAAACTGTTCACGTCATTGAGACAATGTGCAGAACTGTTTATGTTTCAACCGTGTTGGCTCAAGGTCAAGGTCTAAGCAACATTGAGTACCAAGCAAAACAAGGGATGGTACTAATGTAAAATCACTGTTAAATGAATGAGTTTTTGCCCAGTTGTTTTGAAAATGAACCTTACTATGTTTAAGGACATGATAAATCTTGAGGTGGGAGGGGATTAAGAAGGGGGAAAGAACCTATGTTTCAACAATACTTGCTAAAGATCGCACGACATGGACTGTATTATCACATTTGAGTAATTGTGAACCAAAGGAGGAAAACTTGTTTATACCAATATTATGCCATTTTTTCATTTGAGTTTGTGTTGAAAGTTCTTATTCTGTAACATTATTTAAATCATTGATATTGAACAAAAAGTAGATGTCTTCTAACGCTTCTTAGTTATTCCTCCTTTCAGTTAAGTAATTATGGAACACTAAGAAATTATTTGCGTTCTTTGATATTTTTCCTTACCATTCACTTGTTAATAGTTTTCCTGATGGAACATGAGACTTTGGCAATAGTTGTTGTTCTTTTAATCTTTAAATTGCATTTGTTTCATATGAATTGAATAGTCGAACGCGCTGTTTTTCTCAGACAGCTCTTGTTAACACATAAAATGTGTGTTTGTCGAAGTTCTAAAATCTGAACTGGCATACACGAACATTTAGTATATACACGACAAATATGAAAATACTGCAGCCTCAGTTTGATTGAGCCTGTCCATGAACAGTAATGGGAATGCTAATTACTGCCCACGCCACCTAGCCCCGGGTTGAGGGTAACTCAATATTTACAACAATAAATAGTATGATTTTGACCATTCCAAACGATGTTGTGCAAATGGCGGTGGACATGGAACCTTCAATACAGTATTTTCAGATTAATACCATTCCATGTTCAGCGGCGTATGGTCTACAAAAAAAGAAAGAATGGGTTTGCCCTAAACGAGAAACAATGGGCGGAACTAAACAGAATAGAATTTTGACAGAGGATCTTAGAATATAAATCCTGCATATCACAGAAAACGCCAAAGGCAAAATTTAAAACTCAGGAAGTATATCCTCGAGGGTGATTGAATATCCAAATCTTTTTTGGCTGGGAAATTGAAACCACCCATCTAAAAACTGGCCGAAATACAAACAAAAGTAATTTTAGAAGTACCATTAACAAAGTACATCACTATGTTGCCTAACGACCTTCAAAGGACGTAATTGATAACAGCACTGATTGAATGTATGGGGAGACTTGTTACAGCCACCACAAGGCACCAACAACTGTTGCAGGCTCGGTTTGATTGAGCCTGTTCGTAAACAGTAATGGAAATGCTAATTACTGCCCACGCCGCATTTAGAGGAATGCCTCAAAGTGGCAAAAGTAACATATCAATTAATATTACATTGAAGAATAAACTTCTAAGTTTTAGTTTATGTCGAACCTGTTCCCATTGTTTTTAGAGTCATTCAAAAATACTATCATAACATGTTGTTTTTTAATTCTTACAGAGAGTTACAGTTTTAGAGAACAAAATAGTTGCACTACAAAACCATAAAGAAATACACCGGAAACATCTAATGAAAATAGGTGAGTAAGTACTACAGGTCGGTTCAAGTACTGCTTAAGTTTTTGCTTTGTACAATCACACGGAACTGATCAAATTTACAATCACACTGAACTGACAAAATATTCTTGGTAAGTGGTCGGTCAGATGATAGTACCCCCTTATGGCAATAAAAAAATAATTACATTTTTAGCTCACCTGAGCTGGCTCAGGGTGAGCTATTAGGATTGATGAATGTTCGATGTCCGTCCACACTAAGTTTGTTAACACTCAAGCAGTCACACTTTTGTTCCGATTG
Source organism: Corbicula japonica (assembly GCA_038501625.1). Lineage (NCBI taxonomy): Eukaryota > Metazoa > Mollusca > Bivalvia > Venerida > Cyrenidae > Corbicula > Corbicula japonica. The sequence goes on along the minus strand of JAZAYU010001103.1, from coordinate 26,035 downwards.
TCATGAAACTTGGTCAGGATGTTTGGCCCAATAATTTCTCGGTCGAGTTGGAACATGGGTCATATTGGTCCAAAAACTAGGTCACTGTTACTAAAAATAGAATTTTCTTGTTATCACTTCTAGCGGTTACATTTTTGCTCCGATTGTCATGAAACGTGATCAGGATGTTTGTCCCAATGATTTCTCAATTTAGTTCGAATATGGGTCATCTGGGTCCAAAAACTAGGTCACTGTTACTAAAAATAGAATTTTCTTGTTAACACTCTAGCGGTCACATTTTTGCTCCGATTGTCATGAAACTTGGTCAGGATGTTTGTCCCAATGATTTTTCGAAAGAGTTCGAATATGGGTCATCTGGGTCCAAAATGTAGGTCACTGTTCCAAAAATAGAACTTTCTTGTTAACACTCTAGCTGTCACATTTTTGTTCCGATTGTCATGAAACTTGGGCAGGATGTTTGTCACAATGATTTCTCGGACATGTTTGAATATGGGTCATTTGGGTCCAAAAACTAGGTCACTGTTACTAAAAATAGAATTTTCTTGTTAACACTCTAGCGGTTACATTTTAGCTCCGATTGTTATGAAACTTGGTCAGGATGTTTGTCCCAAAGATTTCTCGGACGAGTTCGAATATGGGTCATCTGGGTCCAAAAATTAGGTCACTGTTTCTAAAAATAGAATTTTCTTGTTAAGACTCTAGCGGTCACATTTTTTCTCGGATTGTCCTGAGACTTGGTCAGGATGTTTGTCCCAACGATTTCTCGGACGAGTTTGAATATGGGTCATCTGGGTCCAAAACTAGGTCATTGTTGCTAAAAATAGAATTTTCTTGTTAACACCCTAGCAGTCACAATTTTGTTCCCATTGTCCAGAAACTTGGTCAGGATGTTTGTCCCAATGATTTCTCAGTCGAGTTCGAATATGGGTCATCTGTGTCCAAAAACTAGGCCACTGTTACTAAAAATAGAATTTTCCCTGATTACCATTTCATAACCTTAATTAACATAAAACCCAAGATCCAAATTCAATTTCAACATTTAATTTGGAAAATCGCTAGGATAGCACTTGGGTATACCGAATGAACTCAATTATAACATTTGCAATGAAATAATAGATTTCTCAGTACATAATATTTCCTTACGTATATTGACAACACATAGCGTACAAATTACCTGAACTAATGCATGTTATGACACCGCAAATCATTAATCAGTTCATGAACAACTGAATTCGTTTGCTTTTAGCTGAACAGATTTCATACATATAAAAAATCAGTGTGTACACTTCGGTAACCCAAAGCTGAATGCCAACCCTGCGATATACAGCACGAATCTCTCGTGCGAAAACTGCCATCTAACGGTTACTTCATTACAAACAAGGGAAATTAATTTTCTTCTTATTCGTACCTCAAACTCAGAAAATTATATTTCTTGTTAACACTAGCGGTTACATTTTTGCTTTGATTGTCATGAAACTTGGTCAGTATGTTTGTCCCAATGATTTTTCAGACGAGTTCGAATATGGGTCCAAAAACTAGGTCACTTTTACTAAAAATAGAATTTTCTTGTAAACACTAGCGGTCACATTTTTGCTCCAATTGTCATGAAACTTGGTCAGGATGTTTGTCACAATGATTTCTCGGGTGAGTTTGAATATGGGTCATCTGGGTCCAAAAACTAGGTCACTGTTACTAAAAATAGAATTTTCATGTTAACACTCTAGCGTTCACATTTTTGCTCCGATTGTCATGAAACTTAGTCAGGATGTTTGTACCAATGATTTTTCGGACTATTTTGAATATGGGTCATCTGGATCCAAAATGTAGGTCACTGTTACTAAAAATAGAATTTTCTTGTTAACACTCTAGCGTTCACATTTTTGCTCCGATTGTCATGAAACTTAGTCAAGATGTTTGTCCCAATGGTTTTTACGGACTATTTTGAATATGGGTCATCTGGGTCCAAAATGTAGGTCACTGTTACTAAAAATAGAATTTTCTTGTTAACACTAGCGGTCACATTTTTTCTCCGGTTGTCATGAAACTTGGTCAGGATGTTTGTCCCAATGATTTCTCTGATGAGTTCGAATATGGGTCATCTGGGTCCATAAACTAGGTCACTGTTACTAAAAATAGAATTTTCTTGTTAACACACTAGCAGTCACATTTTTGCTTCAATTGTCATGAAACTTGGTCAAGATGTTTGTCCCAATGATTTCTCGGACGAGTTCGAAGATGGGTCATCTATGTCCAAAATCTAGGCCACTGTTACTAAAAATAGAATTTTCTTGTTAACACTCTAGTGGTCACATTTTTTCTCCGATTGTCCTGAAACTTGGTCAGGATGTTTGTCCCAATGATTTCTCGGACGAGTTTGAATATGGGTCATCTGGGTAGAGAAACTAGGTCACTGTTACTAAAAATAGAATTTTCTTGTTATCACTCTAGCGGTCACACTTTTGCTCCGATTGTCATGAAACTTGGTCAGGATGTTTGTCCCAATGATTTTTCGGACGAGTTCGAATATGGGTCATCTGGGTCCAAAAACTAGGTCACTGTTACTAAAAATGAAATTTTCTTGTTAACACTCTAGCAGTCACATTTTTGCTCCAATTGTCATGAATCTTGGTCAGGATGTTTGTCCCAATGATTTCTCCGACGAGTTCGAATATGGGTAATCTGTGTCCAAAACTAGGTCACTGTTACTAAAAATAGAATTTTCTTGTTAATACTCTAGCGGTCACATTTTTGCATCGATTTCAATGAAACATGGTCAGAATGTTTGTCCCAATGATTTCTTGGACGAGTTTGAATATGGGTCATCTGGGTCCAAAGCTAGGTCACTGTTTCTAAAAATAGAATTTTCTTGTTAACACTAGCGGTCACATTTTTGCTCCAATTGTCATTAAACTTGGTCAGGATGTTTGTCCCAATGATTTCTCGGGTGAGTTTGAATATGGGTCATCTGGGTTCAAAAACTAGGTCACTGTTACTTAAAATAGAATTTTCTTGTTAACACTAGCGGGTACATTTTTGCTCCGATTGTCATGAAACTTGGTCAGGATGTTTGTCCCCATGATTTTTCGGACTATTTTGAATATGGATCATCTTGGTCCAAAATGTAGGTCACTGTTACTTAAAATAGAATTTTCATGTTTACACTCTAGCTGTCACATTTTTGCTTCGATTGTCATGAAACTTGGTCAAGATGTTTGTCCCAATGATTTCTCAGGTGAGTTCGAATATGGGTCATCTGTGTCAAAAACTAGGCCACTGCTACTAAAAATAGAATTTTCTTGTTAACACTCTAGCGGTCGCATTTTTGCTCCGATTGTCATGAAACTTGGTCAGGGTGTTTGTCCCAATTATTTCTCGGATAAATTTGAATATGGGTCATCTGGGTCGAGAAACTAGGTCACTGTTTCTAAAAATAGAATTTTCTTGTTATCACTCTAGCGGTCACACTTTTGCTCCGATTGTCATGAAACTTGGTCAGGATGTTTGTCCCAATGATTTTTCGCACGAGTTTGAATATTGGTCATCTGGGTCTAGGTCACTGTTACTAAAAATAACTTTGTTGTACTCAGGTGAGCGATAAAGGGGCATCATGGCCCTCCTGTTTGTTCTGCCATTTGATCCGTCCGCCGTAAATGTTGGCCTTCGACTTTTTATGCCCCTGCCATGAAATCGCGGAAGGGCATATAGCGTTCACCCTGTCTTGGTGTCAGTGTGTGTGCATGTGTTATGTTCGAAAATTGCAGAACCGTGTCTTTTCTGTAACTTTGTTATAATCCCCTGCCGCATACCGGTGGGTTGATATAGGAATGGTCTTTGTCTGTCCTTCCGTCCGTCCGTCTGTCCGTCCTTCCGTATGCGCACATTTCGTGAACGGTCAATAGCTTTTCAACCGCCAGAAGGAATTTCATGAAACTTTAGTCAAATGTTCTCCCCATCAAGACGACGTGATGAACCCTTGTTCCAACCTGGCAGGCTCAAGGTCAAGGTCAACAGTGGTGTTTGAAGATTTGAACCATGTATTTTGTGTCCGGTTCATAACTTCTGAACCCCTAGAAGGAATTTCATGAAACTTTAGTCAAATGCATAGCTTATGAAGATGATGTGCAGAACCCATGTTCTAACCTGGCCAGCTCAAGGCCAAGGTCAACAGTGGTGTTTGAAGATTTGAACCATGTATTTCATGTCCGGTTCATATCTTCTGAACCCCCAGAAGGAATTTCATGAAACTTTAGTCAAATGCTCAGCTTATGAAGATGATGTGCATAACCCATGTTCTAACCTGGCTGGCTCAAGGTCAGGGTCACCAGTGGTTTTTGAAGATTTGAACTATGTATTTCATGTCTGGTTCATATCTTTTGAGTACCAGGAATGACTATCATGAAACTTTTATCAAATTTCCAGCCTATTTACATGATGTGCAGAGCCCATGTTCCAACCTGACTGGCTCATGGTCAAGGTCATTGAAGATTTGAACTATGTATTTTGTGTCCGGTTTATATCTTCTGAACCCCATGAATGAATTTTATCAAACTTTACTCAAATGTTTATTCCACCAAGATGATGTGCAGAACCCATGTTCCAACTTTGCTGGGTCAAGGTTGTCTTTGACACTATGGGGAATCACATGATCAAAATAATCTCTAAACAAATGTAAAACAATGAAAAATGAAGTATATTTTGTCCATGGTTTGTGTGAAGCTTTATTATGTAGCCTATCATATGCCTACTGGAATGTATAATTATACTGACAATATTTCGCTCATGACCTCTTCCTCATAATTCAGAACACCCAAGCACTATAAAACATGGCACTGCAGAGGTAATCTGGTAAAATTCTAAACAAAACACTTGTTAGCAGTTGTAGTATAAAACATATAGTCTGTGGTCATATGATAGTACATTAATAAATTCTATTTGTGCAACTCAGAAATGAAAACTTCACAAAATTCAAAATTTCCCTATAGTTTAGAGATTATTTTGATCATGTGATTCCCCACAGTGTTTGAAAGTTCATATTTAACTAAGTATTTCATATTTGCTCCATAACTTCCAAACTGCTGGAGATATATTTGTTAATTTGCAATTGAGCATCCATCACCTTTCCAACATTCCTGCTTGCAGCGGGGGATATTGCTGTTGTTCCTACTGCCTTGTTTCTTATTGGATTTTAAAATAACTTGGTATAAATGTTCAGCATATCAAGAAGGTGTGTCGCGTACAATACCCATGCCTGTAGGTCCAAGGTCAAAGACATCAATACTATTAAAATGAATTTTCTTGTCCTTGTTATAGCTCCGTTATGAATGGAGTGATATCAATATAACTTGGCACAAATGTTTACCATGACAATGCGGTGTGTCATGTATAATACGCATGCCTGTATGTCCAAGGTCAAGGTCACTGTTACTTAAATAGAATTAAATGAATTTTAGTAGCAAAACGGTGTCGGCTCTGTAACTTTGTTATTTCTTATTGGATTTTAAAATAACTTGGTATAAATGTTCGCCATACCAAGACTGTGTTGCGAACTATACCCATGACTGCAGGTCCAAGGTCAAGGTCACTGTAACTTAAAATAGAATTTGCGTTATAAATGGAGTGATTTCAAAATAACTTGGCACAAATGTTCACCATGACAAAGCGGTGTGTCACGTACAATACCCAGGCATGTAGGTCCATGTTCAAGGTCACTGTTACTAAAAATATAATTTTAATTGCAAAACCGTGTCCACTCTGTAACTTTATTATTTTTTATTGGATTTGAAGTAACCTGGTATAAATGTTCACCATATCGAGACGGTTTGTCACGTGCAATACCCATGTATGTAGGTCCAAGGAAACGGTCACTGTTACTAAAAATAATATTGTCTTGTCCAGGCTGTTCCTTCGTTATGAATGGAGTGATTACAAAATTACTTGGCACAAATGTCCACCATGACAATGCGGTGTGTCGTGTATAATACCCAAGCTAGTAGGTCCAAGGTCAAGGTCACTGTTAATAAAAATATAATTTTCTTGTTCTGTATTTAACTTTGCTATGTATGGATACTATGGAGGGATTTTAAAATAACTTGGCACAAATGTTCACCATGACAAGAGGGTGTGGGTTTACTACAATGCCTGTACGTCCAAGGTCAAGGTCACTGTTACTAAAAATAGAATTTTCTTTACCAGGCTATGACTTCTTATGAATGGAGGGTTTTCAAAAAATATATGGGCACAAATGTTCACCATGACAAGGCAATGTGTCGCGTACAAACCCATGGGTGTAGGTCCAAGGTCACTGTTACTAAAAATAGAATTTTCTTGTTCGGGGTATTACTTCTTTATGAATGAAGGTATTTTAAAATAACTTGACACAAACGTTTACCATGACAAGGTAGTGTGTCGTGTACAATTCCCAGGCCTTTAAGTCCTTAAAAAGTACATAATTGTGGTGTTAGGGAACACTTATATTGATATGCTGTCGAACACCAGTACCACTTCTCAAAAAAGTGGTCTTAATAGTGGGATGGTCTTATTATCAGGGATTCTACACGTGTTGTTTGCAATGTGATTCAATGGTATAGAATGATTATTAATAGCTTACCTCGCCCCTATTTTTTAAACAGTTGCCTTAAATAAAGATAACTTAATGCTTAAAAATGTAATTTTTTTGAAGGGGAAATAAAAGCTTTGCAAAAAATGTAATCATGTTTCAATATTTTCATCGCTTTACCACCAACTTCTTTACAGACATTTCCGCTATGAGCAGTGCCGCAAATACAAATAATTTACTTAATCGTAAAATTTATGCATATATTTAAAATTACTTGCTCATTACTGTCTTTGAAATGCCATTATTTCATTCAGTGAACTTCAGTGTCTGATGCATAGTGGGGGCATCCGAGTTCTATGGACACATTTCTAGTTTAAGGTGATATCATTTGTCACAATATTCTGTTAAAGTGGGGGGAGTGTGGTGACCTATTTTCATAAAATTCATGTTATTTAATAATTATAAATCTTCTTCTTACTTCAAATATCAATTATAGGGCATATACATGTTACAGGTCAATCAGGAATTATAAAAAAATTAGAAATATGAAACAATTTTTCTCACTGAGTGTAGCCTTATTGCCGGGAGTCCAAACTTCCAAATTATCCACTATAGTATTAAACTACAGTCACAGGAAGGTTGTCTATATCTAGGTTAACAATGTCTTAGAGTTTAGTTCAATAAACTGTACTAGAACAATAGCAAAACATGTTTCTCCCAGTGACTACAAAAGGAAAATTTGACATTCATGTTTCCATTGTTTATAACTATTGTTCTAGTAAAGTTTATTGAATTAAATTCTTAGACATTGTTAACCTTGAAATAGACAACCTTCTTGTGACTGTAGTTTAATACTATAGTGGATAATTTGGAAGTTTGGACTCCCGGCAATAATGCTACACTCAGTGAGAAAAATTGTTTCATATTTCTAATATTTTTATAATTCCTGATTGACCTGTAACATGTATATGCCCTATAATTGATATCTGAAGTAATAAGAAGATTTATAATTATTAAACAACATGAATTTTATGAAAATAGGTCACCACACTCCCCCCCCCCCCCCCACTTTAACAGAATATTGTGACAAATGATATCACCTTAAATATTTTCTTATCAAACTTCTCATTTTAATTGCTTATGACAACACTGTCGTGATGACGCCGAATTCTTTAGTTCGAGGTCACATTTGATGGAGTTAAGCCCCTTTTTTTCACTTGGATTTAGTCACGAAAATTTTATGCTCGCAATAACTTTGCCATTTATTAATATTTTTTGGGCCTACCTTTTAAATTACCCGGTACATTGCATATGACAACACGGTCATGATGATGCAAAAGTCACAATTGATGGTGTTGAGCCCCTTTTGCACAAAAGCTTTTGGTATAACTTTGTCATGTCTTAATATTTCTTCATCAAATTTTCAAATTATATTGCATACGACTACCCAGTCATGATGATGCCAACATCTTTTAGATCATTGTCACACGTTTATGCCCCCGACATCTTGTTATTGAACCGTCCATCAGCCCCGTTCATCTTCATCGGCAAGTTCGTTATTTCTCAATTTCTAGAAAGAGCATTGGCATGAAAGTTTACACACTTAACAGTTCATTGTCAGGTCATGAATCTGACAAGTTACATAACTCTGGGTACCTTATTTCTAGGGTTATTCCCCAATTTAGTCCTTAGAGAAAGGGTTATCCTGTTTTTGCAAGTTGGATATTTCTCCAAATCCACAAAGGGAATAGGCATCAAAGTTTACACACTTACATAAGTCACTCTGGCTACCTTATTTCTGGAATTATCTCCCCATTTTTATACTTGGAGATAAATTGTTACCTGTTTCAGCAAATGGATATTTCTCAATTTCTACAAAGAGCATTGGTATGAAAGTTGACACACTTACTTAACAGTGCACAGGTCGTCCACCAACCGATCTCCATTTTTTTCACATTTTTTCTTACATTGCTGATCTCAAAACGACACATTTCTTCAAGGTGTTTTTTTTTTGGTCCGGAATATGATTGTATTCCACCTCTGCTCCTTGGAAAAGATTTTTATGCCCCTACGAGGCATAAAGAGTGGCACTCTTCCATATGTGCGTCCGTCCGTCTCTCCATCCATCCATACGTACGTCCTCCAAATCTTGTGGCATCAACTCAATAACTATTGGGCGGATTTCTTTCAAACTTGCACAGATGATCAAGCAGGATGTGTAGACGATCGTAAAGAAAATATTTTTCCCTGTAACAATTTAACAGATCCAATTGCCGGATTTAGGAAGCTCTAGTTTTATGCAAGGAATATACCTGGAAATCATTTCCTTTCTCTGTTCAATCACACGTATTCAACTTTTATAAATTAAATGTTACATCACTAGTAAGCTAACATAGATGTCTTGATATTAAATGATTATTGTTTTGTGAATATTTCCGGAACAAACAGTTTTTTAATTATCTCAGTTATCGCTTAAGTTTAAAGAAAGGCACGTAGAACTGAAAAGATTATACTATTTTCTGAAACGTTATAAAATAATGTTTTTTAATATGTCACACCGATTATGTCATTTATCATATGATAATTGACAATATATTCAAAGATCTAAATATCGAACATATTATATCCTCACAGTTGAGCGGCTTTAGAAAATTGTTTCACAAAGTTTTACAGATTAAAATATATCGTTTAAAGAACATTAATTTAAACTTTGAAAACTGAAAACACACTTCTTAGAAAAATGAGCCAGCAGTTTTCAAATATTTTATGTTCGGTATTTGAGCTCCTTTCATTTTCTTTCAAACATGCACTAGAGAATTATTAACAAACTTAAACCACAAAAGCAAGAAGTGGAATCAAATGAAAATTTTGTTTCATATCATTTTTTAATTTATGTAAACTGCCTATTCACAGTTAAGGGTGATATACTTTAATGTCTCAGTGGTGGTTAAAGCATATAATTCACTAAAAAGAAGGCAATTGAAGACTTAACTATTTTGTTTATTTCATAAGGTGTAAGGAAAAAGCTAGCAGATCGTCATCGACAAGTGAACGTAAAGACCTCGTTGTGTCCGCTCCGTAAACAAGAAAATGACATTGAAATAAGTGACGTCTATGTTTGGCCCAACATGACGAAGATAACAAAGGAATCAAGATTACAATCTAAAGAGTCTAGAGAACAGATCAGTCATTATGATGATATATTTTGTGCCAAAGAGAAAACTTATAGGCGAATATACATTACTGGTCATGTTGGATCTGGGAAGTCCGCCTTCATTCAGATGATGATTAGCAACTGGTGCACATCAGTAGATTTATCAGAAGGTAACGGTGACAGGAATATCAGTGCAATGTCAAAGTTTCATTTCTTATTCTACCTACCCTTGATAACACTGGGTATGTGCAATTCAGTGAAAGAAATGATCATTCAATATTACGGTGATATTGTAAGCCCAGAAGTTCTTGACGAAATTTTACAGAACACGCCTGAACTTTGCCTGGTCTTAGCAGACGGGCTTGAAGAATGGACACCTCAGGATAAAGATTTTATTCGTGAACATGAGACTAAAGGAGTGCCAGATGCAAGTGGAATGGAACAGGTAACCATAGTCACAACATCAAGGCAAACAGCATCAGGAATTGTAAATATGAAATACTCCGATTATGATGTGAAAGTAACAATCCACGGTCTTAATAAGACATCAGAACTAAAGATGTTGGAGAATTACATGCCCATAGAGCAACATCAAGAATACATGGTTAAGTTTCAAGATATAAGTAAACTAAATCTAGAGAATACGCCTTTCTTGCTCAAACACATCATTTGGTCAGTTAGCAATAATAGGGATATAAGCATCTTTGATGGTAACTCTGTGAGTGATTTGTATAGCTATATTTTGAATTTTTATCTGAGATGGTTTGAACAAAAATCTTATAAAAAGCAAACCAAACTTGAAACCAAGAACATGGTATTTCAATGTTTGTCACTCCCCAGCAAATTAAACAAATTCCCGGCATGTCAGTCATGGAAAAATATTATATTTTCTTTAAGCCATGTGGGGTTTGAAATAATGACAACTCGTATTCCGTTTGGGCGCAGCAAAATGAAACAAATTGATATGCATGACTTAGTTGACCCCATGCTTTGTACAGGTTTTCTTACAGAAGAACTTCACCCTAATCCAACAATTGAAGATACTATATTTATGTTTCCACAAATCTCACACTGCGAATATTTTGCTGCCCTATACGTCGTTTGTAACACTCGGGTAGAAATTATTTCCGATAGATGTAAATCAGTTAAAGATCTCCTTGATCTAGAAGAAATGTTAGTCAAGGTTTGTGGACTTGCTCCAAAAATGACCCCAAAGGTGTGTTGTATGCTATATCTCATTGCGCAAAAAGATTCAAATTTCATTAAAATATTTGATAAAGATATTACTAAAATGCTTGGATATGATCTGGTGCAACAAAGTTTTATGCTTATTTACCGGTGTATATGTGAATGTGAAGCAAATGGTCGTGAACACGTCCGAAAAGTGCCAATTTTTGCTTTTATGATTACTCCGCTTAACAGCCAAGAAGCAGAAAAGATCATGAGGTATACAGATCTTGAGACTGTGTTTCATTTATATGTACAGGATGATATTACTAAGAAGCAAAATTTGAACTTTATTCCAAGTATTTTGAAATTCCAGTATTTACAGTCAATAGAAATAGAAATTTGTAATAGCATAAAACATGAGGTTTTTGATTCATTGGCAAACTGTATTTCACGTCTACCCTCTTTAAGAAACATTTGTCTTAAAATTCCCCCCTGTCGAGACTGCAACAAACATTGTCTTGATCTCTCCAAACACAAGTTACAATTTCTGCAGGTCCTTGACGCTAATTATTGTTTCAAAGGACCAAACACATTGGATGGGCCTGTTAAATGCATTGTCAACAAGACAAATTTATTGAAAAATATGGAAATTAATAGAGTGTTGGAGAGCTGTAAATCACTTACATTGCTCAGGCTGAATTATGAAAGGAATACTCACGAAACAGTTACGAAGTTACCACAACTAAGGGAGCTAATACTGAAGGATGTGAAGCTACAACCAGGTGTTTTCATACTTGTTTCTAGCATGCAAAATATCAGTAAAATAATTCTTGATTGCGTCGAGATGAGCTTTTTTAGTTGGTGTAAATTCGTTGAAAGCCTCGCTCAATTGAGCCAAATGGTTACTGTAGTAGAACAGCTTATAGACAGTTATGAGTATAATGCATTTGTAGTGGAGTTCCGTACCAACTGTGATGCTCCTCAAGAAGCACCAATCCAATCTATTGCCATGAAAGAGCAGCTTTGTAAGGCAAGTGATGTCTATGGTGCCCCTTCTTTAAGCCTTTCTGTTGCCCCTCTGGAAATTGGTGCACCTAACCATAATGTTGCTGTGAAACGACCGCTTAAAGAAAACCCTCTTGTTGTTTCTCGGGAAGTTGGTGATCAGAAAGTTGCTGCACCGAAACATTCAGTTGCCGAAAATAAGCAACATGTTTTCTCTCAGGAAGTTGGTTCACCGAACCAGTCCAAGAAAGAGCAGCGTCTTGAAAGCCTTAGTGATGCCTCTCAGGAAGTTGATAAATCAAACTATTCTTTTGCTGGGTTAGAGCTACTATCTGAAAACATTAATGATTCCGTTCATTCAGTTCATGCACCAATCAAATCTGTTAACACACCCGAATTAAAACAGAAAAAACATTTTCTAACAGAAAGATGCGAGCAGTTCGAAATAGTTCAAAGTGACAGTATCAACTTAAAGTACATTTCTAAATCTAAACAATCGGGCTTTTAAACATTTCAGCAGAATAATCATTGAATGCAGAGGACGTATTTTGAATCAAATTGCAGAACAATATTTCTAATTTCATTTAAATATCTCTCAGCGGAATATGTCAATTTATTTCCCGGGAAGTGAGGTACGTCAAAAATAACATTATGTTGTAGAGAAAACTTGTGGAATAAAAAGAACTTAATAACAATTATGCAAAATATTTAAATAGAAGAAATGAATGTTTCGTTTGCTTTTATATTGTACATTCTTTTCCCAACCTTTGAGGATAACACAGGTTTTGCCATTATTTTATGTTTATTATTATATACTTTATTGTTTAGTTTCTTCCTCATCAACGTTTTGTCTATTATGTTTAACTAAACAAGCTGTGTAATTTTCATATTGGATTTAAATATAGGTCTGCAATATTCATTACAAACTGTTGTATATATTAAATTCCTTGATAATTTTAATTATTTTCATATTTGTTCTCTCCTATCATTTTTCGAACCTGGTGGCACACCAGTTTTACAATAAATACCAACTTATTCAAATCTTTTCATGTCGCTAAGGCATTAAATACAAACGACATCAAAGCAAGTTTTTTATTAACTTAAATATTAATCATATGTCAGCCATCTATGCTTGAATATCCATTGGAATTGGAAAACGTTATACAATGTACTTTAAGACAGTATTACACTGTACAATATAACTGAGACATAAAACTGTTTTTGTTTTTGTATCCCGTTATATAGAACAGTATATTTAATGAAAAAGTGGAAAAGATGTGTTTCTCGGATAAACGAATATGTACATTTGCACACAATTCTCATAGATGTGCATCCAAATACAATATTTGTGTGTAATTTAAGTGTTTGATAATATAACAGTAGTATTTTGTTAAGATGGTTTTTACCATGAAACCGGTACATTGAAATAGTAATAGGGTTGAGTTAATGTAATGAATTTCATGTATGAATTGTGCAAAAGGATATTTTGTCCACAAGGAGATGTAGTTTTTTAAGTATTATGTTTAGCAAATCATGAGTAACTTAAAACAGTTATGTACTGACGCAAATCGAAATCCAATGAAATGAGCAATATTTATTAAATGCATTAAGACACTTGTATTATCTAAGGCCATGCAAATAATCTGCAATAAAAGTATTGTTGAGCATTTTAGACAATTGTTTATGTACTGTGTATAATTTATGTTGTGTCTGTGATACATGCAAAACTGACTAGATTTAAATAGAAAGTCAGGTGATAGTAGACTAATACTGAATAAAATATTTTAAAAAAACGAGATTTTGTTTACTGTCATTTTTCGATCAGCAGTTTTCAGAGAGGAATCATTTAAATTTCAAAATAATAGCTTGTGTTAATTTGCTTTAAAAAAAATAAATGTGAATATCAAGTAACTCTCTGCTCTCTATCTACCTACTGATTGCTTACTTAATGTACAGCGATACTGACTACTAGATTTCAACTAATAATTGGTATAGTGCTGATTTCAACTGCATGCATGTATTGTTAGTTTTATAATTATATATACTACTCAAATTTGATAAGGGCCACTTTTTTAGTATACTCAACACAAATATAAGTATCCACTTCCCTTTATTAAATTTGGTAAAATTTGAAAATAAAAACACAAAATTCTATATATGTGAACAATTTTGCATTTCTGTTATCATTGCAATGAGATTAAGGGTTCTTGAAAATCTGCAGCCACAACTCAGTTATCTTTCCCTTTGTTATAATGAAGGTTTCAGAAAAAAATATGTGATTCTTACAAGTATTGACATTTATTTGAATTAAATCAATTTTTCCACCTATTGTGATCAATAAAATCACAAAAACTTCACCAAAAAGACAACTGGTCATCGATCAACAACGCTAGAAATTCCAGCCATTTCCAATTACCTCCCTTTAAATTTAATGTATAGTGTTTTTCATCCATTATTAATTGTTATTCGACTGACAGTTGTGTGGTAGATAATGTTCATGAACAATTAAACTTAAAAAACAACCGAGATGAACTAACAAAACACCATTCAAAGCGTTCCTGATTTAATGAAACTATGTAAATTAGCATATATGCATAAAAAGTGGATACTTTTTATTTTTGTAAAGTATATATATTTGTTCCCACTTAGATAATATTACACTGCTGTTTTAATTCAATAATTCATTTGACAAATTCATCTTTTTTATAAAAAAATATATTAAAAAAATAAAAACAAAACTTAATGTATATAAAATGTTAACTTAAACAATAATTACTACAAACTACAAAAGTGTAACTTGAATGATTTAATGTCGAGTAGTATATATGTGGAGAGAGACAGAGAGATACGTAATACAACGGTTTTCATTTGGATATGCATATTATTATCGTTAGATAATAACTGTTCATGTTAAGTCTTTTTGCAATATACCTGAATATACACTCAACAAAAGTTCTAATTGGTCATTCATTGTATATGTTTACAATGTATGCTAATTTCGTTTCTTCCCTACGTCAAGAGGGGTTGTGGAAAGAACTGTTTTGTCTAGAAATCAATTATCTAATGTATTTTTTATCTTTATTGATTGTTTTCTTACACAAATCCAACACTATTTACTTACAGCGCAGGGTCAAAATTTGAACAGTCTTTAATTAAAAGGGGGGTAATTTTAAAATTGGATACTTTGAAAGGGGTTTATTTAAACAAATGTGCTATTGATTGATCATGTTTTCTGTTTGTCCTTCTAATGAGGGTCCTATTAAAACAAAACAAGGAATTAAGAGCAAATTTCTGTGTGCTTGACCTTTTTATGCCAGAAATGCATTTTTAGCAAAATTAAGGATAACTCTTGCCAAACAGTTCCAAAGTCAATTATTACATGATTAAAGCTTACGTTGAAGACAGACAACAAAGATACCAATTCACATATAATGATGAACAAATAGAAATTGTTAATGAATAAAATTATTTAGGTATTTTATTTAGTAGAAGTGGATCGTTTTATAACGCAAAAAAGAAATCGCCAAACAGGCAACTAAAACAATGTATAGCCTCTTGAAACAATCAAAGTACTTATGTTTACCAATTGATACACAAATATATCTATTTATGAGAACAGTTAAGCCAGTTCTACTATATGGATGTGAAATTTGGGGGTATGGCAACGTAGAAATAATCGAACGAGTACAACTTAAATTTTTATGCCCCCCACAAAGTGGGAGGCATATAGAGTTGCACTCGTACGTCCGTACGTCCCCAAATTTTGTGGCATCAACTCCTCCTAAACTATAAGGCGGATTTCTTTCAAACTTGCACAGATGATCAAGTAGGATGTCTAGATGATCGTAAAGAAAGGATTTTTTCCTGCGACCATTTTCACCAGAGTTATGGCCCTTTGTTATTACAAATTGTGTTCGGAAGTGGGGGCATCAGTGTCCAAGGACACATTCTAGTTAAAAATTATACTTAACGTGAAATCTAGTACACCGAATAGTATTGTATATGGTGAAACCGGTGTCAAACTTGTGAATGAAAGAAAATTGTCTTCAGAAATATACTCTATAATACTGAGTAATTTCAAATATCTAAATAATCATAAATTTCTTTGGATAGAACACGTGAAAAATATTTTCGTTGAATGCGGACTCATGAATATTTGGGAATCACACGAGTTTAATAATAGCAAGTGGTTAACATTAACCATTAATTAAAAGTTGTTTTGAAAAATATCTAATTGAAACGGATTACAGATACTTAAAACACGTTATCAAATCAGAACAAAAAATCACAAATTACCAATCGAGACCGGCTCCAGGATCGGTATACCGCTTGAAGACAGACGCTGCACATTATGCCATATCGGTATAGGCGATGAATTTCATTATTTATTAGAATGTAATGCATTAAGCCAACTAAGACAACGATATATAAAACCCCTTTATTATAGATCGCCTAACATAATTCATTTTGACTCTCTGATATATATTTACACAAAAAATAAATCAGAATATAAAAAATTTTGTATGTTTACTAAATCGATACTACAACTATTAAAGTGATACTATTTATCTTTATTTGTTAACAAATGTATATAAAAACCACTTTATTTGTGTATTAAATAGTGCTAACCATAAAAGTGCTACGGGCAGCTCTTCCCGCATTTGTTGTGTGTTGTAACAGAGCCTCGTTCATGTATCTGTATTATTGTTTTTCCTCCTCATGTGTACATTGTAAAATCTAAAATGTATTGAGTGTACGAATAAACTTGTACATTGTAAACTTGTACATTGAAGACTGATGTTGGCATATGATCATAAATAAAGAGTGAATTCAATGTCTTTCTAATAAAAAAATACGGACAAAAAGTGACCAATTAGAACTTTTGTTGAGTGTATACCACTGCTAAATTTTTTGATAAATAGAAATTAACTAAAATGCACATCATATTTCAGTAAAAATTATAAATGCCCAAATGTTCATGTATAATTTTACAATAATATTTTAACCTAAAGTACAGTTATTTCGTCAACTTATTGACACCTTTTGGACTAATTGATTTAAAAAAAAGGATTATTTCAACAAATTATTTCGACCTTTCCCGACACTCATTTCACAACTCATTCTTGATCTGTTCTCAGTTTCGAATTAAGAAAAAAAAACAGTGTAAAATTATAGAGGTAAATTGTGTACAAACTAAACTTCGAAAACTAAACATATTATCAAATTTTACTGCGTTCTTGGTATAGGTTTGCATTATTTATTTGATAAATAAATACAATCATTGCTTTTGAAAATAGGGTACGAAACTATTATCTTATAGTTGAACCCTAAATGGAATTATTATTTATTTATGTTATGATGTTGTAAATACGTTTTCTCTTTTTTCTGCTGAAAAAATAATTAAATTCTGAATAGTATTTTGGTGTGTTTGAGTGCGTGTGTGTAACGTTTGTGATGTGATTGCGTGCACGTGTGTGATTTTAATTGTTTGTTGTTATAGAAGACCAGATTGAAAATATGTTTAGATGTGTTGTTGTGTGCTCAGTCAAAATTTTTCTTTAAATATTAATAAAAATATTATTATTACTATTATTATTTGAATGTCCTAAGGCAGATATTCAACAGAAATTGTCAGTGTTATGTTTTAATGCAAACGTTTTGTTGAATTTCTTGTTTTGTTCCATACATAATTATAAGCATATTAATGTGCCATGAAATGCTATTTTAGATATTGCTTTTATTGAGCATATATTGTTATAACGTGGTATTCTTACCTTATCTGCACTTCATAGTAATTATGACTTTGTACCCGAGTGGTGTTCACACCAAGGATCTGTTGTTATGTTTCTCAATTGTTGTTCATTTTTACTGTCAATTTAACAACAGTGCACTGCATAGTTAAAGTTGATGAGTGAAGTCCAGGCTCCATCACGCCGATCTTTGCTGTCACTGAAACGTTGATTTGTACGTGGTTGTTTACAAGAAACAACACCAAATCTAAACACTCTGTGAGAGCGCATGTACCCATGTTTTGCTCCCGTCCGAAAAATGTTAACTGGTGCATTATTTGTCTTTGACAGCTTACGGTCTGTAAGCGTGTAAATACGTAAATTGTGAGCTTCTTACAAAAATACAGTTCCTTGTGCACAATTTGGCTACTTTACTCTTCAAATAATCCATGTTATTGATTGAAATTTCGTGGTTTAATTTCTAACACATTTTTCTGGTTGCGTATGTAGCCATGCTGGTGAATTGCACTATGGGATTGTTTTCATAGTAACGGTGCGTAGTTACAACTTTGCCAAGATGTATAATCCTCGTCAACTCCCAAAAAAAACCGTATTTTGGTAAATTATTTGACATGTTTAGTCATTGAAATACTTAAGCTTTATCATTAACCGTAAAAGGTGGGCAAAGTTACCCTGGCAGTATAAAAAGGCCGCATTTTCCATCAACTTGGTCAGTCTCCCAGGAAACTTTGAACAGAGCGCCTTTACGCAAAATTTTATAGAAAAAACTGGCAAGTCTTAATTCAAAATTTGAAACCTAAGTAAAGGCTATTTTTAATATATACAAGCGTTTTATAAATTTTATTGAAGTAACCATTTTCTAGTCGTTTTATTGTAAGAACTTATACGATATTTATCACTGAACATTACAGTATACCTGTGCATTGAAAATCAATTGGACTGATAAAGTTAGGCGTTATAGTTTATACCGTGGCTTACGCAAAAGGGACAGTTCTTTAAGCTAAACAGTCGATCACCTGTAAATTTAAAACATAAGCCAGGAATAAAATAAGAATATATTTTGCCGTTAACTGTGTGGTGTAGATGCTATTTAACTGGTGTAAAAGTGTAGATTTATGTTATACAAAAATAATTGTTTGCATTGTTGAAGATTTGTGACTGTTATATAATTTAGAAACATTAAACTTTTGTCACTGTGGAAATGGTGTTGGTTTAATTCGAACGTATGCAGTATTTCCAATAAAACTCACATAGTACATATTTGACACTTTGTCGGTACATAAGCGAAAGGGTTTCTTTGGTTCAAAGCTAACTAAGCTGGGATTCGAACCTGAAGCAAGAGCCCAGGCATTCTGAGGCGGAGCGCAACAATATTGATTATGTTGCAATTTTTAATTTATTTGAATGTTTAATGTTTGCATAATTATATCTTAAATAGCAACTGTTAGGTGATTACGGACGATTGTTGCCTTTTAAATGTTTCCCTTTCATAGAAATGTTGTTTTTTTTCTTTTCTCATGTTCTGTCAAAAAAGTATGCTGAGTGCAATTATAAAAAGAAAAAAAGGCTTTGCATGTTCGTTTTTGTGCTTTAATACCTTTTTAGCTCACTTGAGCCAAAGTTTCAGAGTGAGCTATTGTGATCAGAAGAGGACCAGATGTGCGTCGTCCTTCGTCCATTATCAACTTTTGTTTGTTAACGCGATAAAGTTCACAATTTTAATGTCATGAAACTTTTTAGAATGTTTGTCTTGGTGGTTTGTCGATCTCCTCCGAAACTCGGTCATGTTGGGTTTAAAATTAGGTCACTGGTCAGATTTAAGCAAACATTTTGTTAACGCAATTTAGAGGTCACATTTTTATGCGATTGCCAGCAAATCTGGTATGAATATTGATATTAATGATCTTTACTCAAATTATTGAAATCATGTTTTTGAATTGCCCAGGGGCCCCACCCCGGGGTTTAATTTTTTTCTCTTGAATTCTGTAATAACCTTAAAAGTTTTTATTTTCTACCAGATTTATCAACCAGATTTTGACAGACTTTATACCATCTTAAAATTCAATCTTTTCTTAACATTTCATTAACTGGTTGTTCAGTGAAAATTTTAAGTGTCAAAATTCCTTTATTTCTAACTGTCTTCAGCTATAATTAGAGTTCATCCAATAGCAGGTCTTAAGATATATTAGGATGCATTATCAGAGTTCAGTGACCTGTTGAACTTTACTGCTTTGGTCTGTGTTATGTGATATTATAATCCAGCTATTGAGATTTATATAGCTTAAATTTTATGTCATTTTCTACAGATACTGACCAAATAAACATTCTAACTTTATAGCATTTTGAAAAAAAAAACTTTTTGTGTCCCCCTTACATGGGGATCGCTTTGTCCGTCTGTCCCTCCGTAGGTCTGTCCGTCACAAAACTTAACGTTGGCTACACCTTTGCAGTTTCTTAATATTTCTTTATCAAAACTTTAAAATTATACTTCTTTTGATGCTAAATTCTTTAGGTCAAGGTCACATTTGATAGAGTTATGCCCCTTTCTGTACTTTAATTTTGAAATGAAAACTTAAGGTTGGCTATAACTTTGCCATTTCTTAATATTTCTTCATCAAACTTTCAAATTATACTACTAATGACAACACAGTCATGATGATGCCATATGTTTTAGATCAAGGCCACATTTGATGGAGTTATGCCCATTTCTTTATTTTAATTTTGACATGAAAACTTAACATTGGCTATTACTTTGCCATTTCTTAATATTTCTTCATCAAACTTTAAAATTATATAACTCATCACAACACGCTCATAATTATACCAAGGTCATGATAGAATTAGGTCCCTTTTCATACTTGCATTTTTATTCTGACATAGTACCCGAGGACGACACAAGTTTTCAACTAAACACCCATCTAGTCTAAAAAGTTTATTCAATGTTTTTAAGTAAAAAAATCAACACAATCATTTGCAGCATACTCAACATGTTCAGACCATATTACAGAAAAATCTCTGTTTTAGACAATCAAAGGCTTGAGAATCGAGTAAAGTCTCAAGTGTTATTGTCTTTGGTCCTGATCTTGACTAAAGCAGTCTTTAACCCATTCCTCCATATATACGCATTTTTACGCAATTCAAACAGTGTAGATCCTCATTCGCCTGCACATTTAAGCTGTCTGATCAGGATTTGCAATGGTCGCATTTGATCAGATTTAACCTAAATAATAAAAAGCAAACAGTGTAGATCCTGTTCAGATGGTATGGATGTACCGGCTGATCTGGATCTACACTGTCAAATGAGCGATAGGGCCATTTGGCCCTCTTGTTTGACCATAGTGTCTGAGCTGGTAGGACACATTTTTTTCGAAGGAATTTCTTTAAAGTATTTAAACGAATACAAATATTATTGATTTGAACCATTTGTTTCACTTAGCTGGTATGTTATCGTATTTTAGAAAGTACAGATACAAACATACAATATACTCTGCATATTTGGAGATTGACCCATCTACACTTGATTGTTACCTATTTTTTGCACAACGGTGGCAGGGTTTTGAGAGTTTATAAAGAGGGATATCTTTTAATTTGTAAATGAACCCTGGAAGCTTGATCTGTTTCTTTTATCTCTATCATCTTGTTCTTGCTAATTTGACTTCAGAGGCTCTGTTTTACATGTATACAACATACATGTATGTATGCTATAAAAAGACCGAACATTATAATGATATATATATCCAAGGGTATAAAACTGAGCATTGAAACCAGTCTTAAATCTCAAACATCTGATTGGCTAAAATGGCGACCAATCAGATGCTTGAGATTTGAGACTGGTTTCCAATCTCAGTTTTATAACATTCAGCCATAATTATGTGTAACCAAGTTACTTGTCTGCTGCTGATAACGATAAACGAAGGATTGAAACTATACTGACAAGAAAAAAGAAGTGCAATTTATACATATATATATACGAGTAATATCAAAGCTGTGCATGTCAAGTCAGAACACAGAGCCATATTAATACTTAAATATGATATTACTTCATTCAAAAATTATTTTACTTCGTAAGTATTTTTTATCAAATATTATTTGGTGCCAATTTACTTGTACAATTTTCAGTAGGCCTAAGTAAACTAAAAGCACAGGTTATGTGCAATTTGTGACACGTTATATATTATATTCAGTATAATTTATGTAACACTGAGATGTAAAGACGACAAGGGTCATTTGATTGTTATTGTACAATATAAATTATTAAAGATCATTTCTCAAGAGCCAAGACACCTTTTCTCTTATTTGTTTGGAATAAAAGCATGAAGCGAGTAGCAGTGATTGGAGCAGGGGCGAGTGGACTTGCCGCCATCAAATGTTGCCTAGATGAAGGTCTCGAACCTGTCTGCTTCGAAAGATCGAGTTATATCGGTGGTCTATGGCATTATACAGAAGAAGTAGAGAAGGGTCAGGCGTGCGTGATGAAGTCCACTGTGATCAACACGTCAAAAGAAATGATGTGCTATAGTGACTTCCCCATCCCTGGGGAGTTTGCTATTTACATGCACAATAAGTACGTGGACAAATACTTCCATATGTATTCCGACAATTTCGGACTGAAGAAGCATATACATTTAAATACCGAGGTAAAAATTCTCATCCTTACATTATATTTTATAATACATATTTGAATCGTACTTAATTGTTGGTGACCACCTTGATTTAGATAATACAGTACGATATACAATCAAACTGGTTGCAACGGTAATGCTGGTCCTATAATCTGTATGCCAAGCAAATCTTTGAGATAGTTATATTTGTGATAAAAACTGCGAACCCATTGACTATCCAAACGAATCTTTGATCCTTCGTAAAATGACTGTAGGCAAACCATCGTAAATACTTAAATAAAATAATAAATACCATGTTTGGTGACTTAAAAAAAAACTGTAAAAAAGAGAATACTTGTATACTATACAATAAAATTAACTAAAACTGATGCGAACGTTGATGAACCTCTACACTAACACAGCTATCTCACATCATAAATACCACCGGAAGCTGTATCGGACCCGAACCTCCCGCACCCCTACCCCTGAATCCAACATGAAATTTTAATAATTAACAAGTAAAACAATCAAATAACCATTCCCATGTCCAATTACAGATAACTAAAAAATATAGCAAAAACCCTTGACATTACCGTTACTGCATTATATTACCATTATTATATTATGCAAATTTTATCTTTGAGTCATAGGTAGGAGGTAAGGATAGCAAGACTAAAAGGGATGGATTGAGTCCGATACTGCCCATGACTGCCGCCGATGATTATTACATGGCTAATAAACAAATACACATTTTGACACTAGACAAAACTAGTATCGTGCAAATAACTTTATATTAAGTGAAACGTAAAATGTATAAGAATAAATCGTTTGTCAGACCTTTTGTAAAATGTCGTATACTAACACTATAAGATACAATACAATAGCACAGATATTACTCAACATTAATCTTGTAACCGTAACGTGAACCTGTGATATCAAACCAGCGCCGCACAACCCTTTACTACACAGATATGAGTTAGTGACAAGGGCGAACAGTAGAGATCCACATCAGCCGATGTAACGTTGTAAACTGAGAACAACTATCACCGGTCATTATTTTATATAGAATTGAGACTACCCGTCATTATTATTTGACCGGGGATCATTATATCATGACTACTCCACACATTGAAAAGTGACCCTCACATAGAACATGTTTTTGGGTGCTATGCAAAAGACATTGTTAGGTAGGTGTGTCAGTTTGGCGTTGTTAAAGGCACAAGAATGACTCCAAGTCTTCAAGAGAATTTTACAGTATACTAACACTTGATTATGGCATAATATAAATATGCGATCGTCAGTGTAGAACTGACTGTGTTCGGTTTACATGTAAGCATGCATGAATATTATAAAGATAAATGTTATAATGGTCAGCACAGGGGTATGGCATAAATGTTTAGCATTAAACATAGCCATCATATTGCAACAGTAGGTGGGCGGTTAAGGGCTCATTCACTTTTGTATATTTGTTCATATAAAAAATTATCGCGGTTAGTGTGAGGTTGGTGCGTGCTCCGTAGATCCTGGTTTAAACGCCAGTAGCATATAAAACATTTTTAATCGAAGTGGCAATTAGCAAGCTTAAAAAGGATGTGAAGTCTAGGGACATACTCCATATCTCCGTCACTATAGCATGTAACGTTATTATATAGTAGAACACAAAATAAATCGAAATTCTAGAAATCTTTTCCCCAGACAACCGGTATCAATTATCCTTCCCGGAATCTGAGAATTCGTCAATACAAGTATTAAAATATCCTCTACCCTCTCTTAGTGTGACTAAATAATGCTTTAAGTTGTATTTCAGGTTCTGTCGGTGAAACCATGCGTAGATTTCACAGCTTCTGGAAAATGGGAAATCATTACGAAGAATAAGTCGAATAGTACAAACACAGAGGTGTGTGATGCTGTGCTCATATGTACGGGTCTAAACGCTGAGAAAAATATGCCGGACTTTCCCGGCCTTGATAAGTTTAAGGGCCAGGTGACACACTCTCATGATTATAGGGATTATCATGGATACGAGAATAAAAGAGTGTTGATCGTTGGAATTGGGAACTCTGGAGGTGATGTGGCGGTAGAACTCAGTCGTATCTCATCACAGGTAATGACGAAATATAAAGTAAATTACAAAAAAGATCAAATATAATCGTTATCGATGGTTTATATCTAACTGCTGACTATTAATTGGCAAAATACCGTAAGAAGTGCATTTGATATACTTAAGGGCTTACCACACTCCTCCCAATCATGTTCATCGATAATAAGAAAATTATCAAAATCTCCATTATGGCAAAAATGCCGTTCAATGAAACATTCCACAAATAGACCTTGAGCTGCCAATAGACCCCCCTCCCCCTTGGGGAATTTTGAAGGGTATGTTTTTCTGAAAGCTTATACCATTCTACGCATTTTGCAAGTTGTTTGCACTCTGGCGAGTGGGGCGTTTTTCCGTAACGCCTGTTTGAATATGTTACCTTTGAAAAAAAGTTTGTGTAAGAATGAAATATTTGACAATTGTAAAAGTTCTAAAATAAACCTATTTATTCTGCACCAGGAAGCTCTAATCTACATTACTAATGCAATAAAACATCTTTAACCGAAGGTAATGGTCTAAAATAGTGATTATGTTATGTTACTTAACATAAAAACATAGTAAAATAAGATGTATGAAACATTTCTTACGTGCAGTATCAAGTAATTTGTGCTTATAAGTAAAATATAGTTAGATAAATGAGAATCCTGGACAAATGTAATACAGTGATATACATTGGGACATAAGCCCGTAACGCTATATTGAAATATGTTATCGAAAGAAAATAAAAATGGGAATACAAGCCATAAATGTTTTTGACCTTGAGCTTCCAATAGACCCCCTCCCCCCTGGGGGAATTTGGAAGGGTATGGTTTTCTGAAAGCCTATCCCATTCTTCGCATTTTTCAATTTGTTTGCTTTCTGGCGAGTGGGGCGTTTTACCGTAACGCCTGTTTGAATATGTGACCTTTGAGAAAATTTCATGCGTTGAAGAAATAATTGGCAATTATTAAAGTGCTGAAATAAACCTATTTTTTCTGCACCAGGAAGATGTGTGTTTTTTTTTTAATTTTTAATGCAATAAAACATCTGCAACCTCAGTTATAGGTCTATAAATAGTCATTAAGATATGTTACTTAACATAAAAACCTACTTTAAAAATTTGTATGAAACATTTCTTACTTACATTAGCAAGTAATTTCTGTTTTATTTGCTTAATTCATTAATATAAATAAGAATGCAGTATTAAAATGTAATAAAGTCACATTGAGACACACTTCTTGTTTAATGTATGTAAATACATTTGTAAATACATATATTTTTAAATTCCAAAAACCAAAATATCTGAAAAAAAAAACAATGGAAAAAAACATCTCAAAGATAGCAAATAAAATATTTATAAATAAAATAAATTATAAAGAAATAAACTCAAAAAGACATATTTTGTGATTTAAAGGTAAACTGTGTTAAACACTTTGTTAATATTATCTATAACTTTAGTGATATGTGACTTTAGTATTATGCTTTATCATATACTTAGAAAAGATTTCCCCATAAACCTTCATAAACTCTTAAACCCTGTCACCGTCGTGAAACCAAAGAGGTAAGCATAATGATCAACTGCGACTGGTCGCCATATCAGTCAACCAGATGATTGAGATTTGAGGCTGATCTCCAGATTTAGTTTTATGTTCATTGGCACCGACAAAACGCAGCTTATTACCACCTTACATTGTTTCTTTATTCGGTTTCGGTCATTTTGAT